>BQKN01061555.1:7179-19949 GCA_022839385.1 Asparagus kiusianus | reverse complement strand
ATATATATATATATATATATATATATATATATATATATATAGGTTATTTAGGGTTAGGGTTAGGTATTTAAACAAAATATAATTAAATAAATAGTTACGGGTATTAAAAAATTAAACCAATTATAGAATAATTATCTACAATTAAAAACGTACATGTTGTGCTAATACAACAGTTGATACAAAATAGTCGAAATATACCCATTTTGTACAATTAAACAAGAAAAATTAGTAAATAAAATATATTTACTTATATTTAAAATCAAACAATTATGGGATAATTATATACATAGTAAAACGTATAAGTTATACTAATACGATAAATAATATGTAACAGTAGAAATAATACAACAAATTATACAAATATTACGTAATTAATAATATAACGTATTATACGAAAATATACATAATTAATAAAAATAATACGACATATTATTCAAAATAACATGTAACAGCATCGATAACGCAACAGGTAAATTCCATAAATTTTCGCCGCATAAAATTAATTTATAAATATTAATATCATTTAAATAAATATAAAACTTAGACTTTAAATCATAAAAAAATATAGAAATTCAAGAAAAATATTCTTTTAAAAATCATAATTAAATATTTCAAAATACCAGAAAATAATTTTAACTAGTATTAAAATTCATGGTCCTTACAAGTTAGGATGCTCTAGAATGAAGAAACCCTGAGAAATATCAACAAATACGTTTTCAAGCAATTGGGTGCGTGGCAGGCCGTTGTGATCCGCGTGGGCGCTGATCACCTCTTGCTGCCCCGCGCGCCACACGGGTTCTGAGTCTTTTTAGAGGTCTTTTCTATTGTTTTGCGTATTTTTTGTCATTCAGTTGACTTGTACACTTCGCTGACTTAATTCGTGTGCTCGTTTGCTTCTTTACGGCCTTGAATGATCCTGTTTGACTCAAATAATGACATTCATTGTCTTCTCTCTATCTCGAGCTGTATTCGCACACCTATAGGTATTTTCTGACGCCTACAGATACCCCTTCCACAGTGTTTCAGACTTATTCATTATAAGGGAGTCTAGAATGCTTTGGATAAGATAGGCCCTGTCTTCAACCCCTTCAGTATTTTGTCGAGGAGATCGCGTAGAAAGACCCATGAATAGCTTTAATTCTTGATTTCTTTAGTATTCAATCTACTCAGTATTTTATGAAATAGATAAAGTTCTTCCGGTGCTACGTTTATCTTTTGACCATTATTTTTTTTTTAATGAAAATAGGGCATTTCCCTATCATTGTATAAAATCAAAACCAGAATATAGGATTACAAAGGATTACAAAAGAAGATATCTTCTAATAAATGAGGCAACAGCTCCGCGATGGAGAGAAAAGCCCATTCAGTAGAAGATGTCTTATGAAAGACTAAAAAACCACCAACTAAAACCCAAAGCCAAAAGGAAAAAAGTAAAAACTAACCAAAATTGAATTGCATATACAGGAACAAAAGTATGTCAGCAGATCAAGGTATAGCGTTGCTGTCAGCGCTTGATTCGAAGATGTCTTGAAGACCGGCGGAGCGAAAGAGCTTCTTAATCTTGAGCGACTTCTTGGAGGAGGAGACCCCTGACCAGAAGAGGAGAAAGTTAGCCGACTTCTTAAAGATGAGCTGAGGAGAAGGCGCAATGTTTGAGAAGACTAGATCGTTGCGAGCTTTCCACAAAACCCAACTAATGGTGGGGAAGCAGATGGCCCATAGAAGACGAACAGAGGCTCGGATAGAGCGGTTTGAACAGATTGCTAAACATTCGTCAATGTTGGATGGAAGGGAGCCAATGCCGAGAATTGGGAGAAGAGGAGCCCAGCTTTGTTACGCCAGATTACAAGCTAGGAAGAGATGATCATGGGTTTCTTGATCAGAACAGAAGGAGCAACGAGAGTCAGCTAGCCACCCTTGGGAGGCAAGTCTGTCTTTGGTCTTCAATCTGTAGGAGCTTAGGAGCCAGAAGAATATTTGGACTTTACTGGGTAGAAAATTGTTCCAGACGGTAGAGAGGAGGCTGGATCGCATACCACTGTCTGCTAGAGCATGATGAAGAGATTTAACAGTGTAGAGCTTGGAGGCAGTTAAGGACCATGAGGGGCGGTCAGCCCTATCGGACGGCACAGGATTGAGAACTGACAAGTGCTGATGAAGAGCTTGCACCTGAACCCTGGCCTCATCACTACTTGGGCGCCTGATGATTGGTTTCCAAACCCATCTGGATCCCTGCCAGCTTCCTTGGGAGGAAATGGAGATGTGTTTGGAGAAGGCAAGGTCATATACTTTGGGAAATAGGCTAGCAAGCGTATTATATCCACTCCACTTGTCTTCCCAAAAGAGGGCCCCCTTACCATTTTCAAGGGACCACCTGATAAAAGGGGAGAAGGCACGATAGCAGGAGTGAACGTCTTTCCAGAATTTGGAGCACTGGTTGGGAGGGGATGGATTGTGGAGATTAAACGGGTATATGGATTGGAGAACCCTACCAGCATAGTGGTCGTTATTCCAATAATTCCAGAGCCATTTAGAAATAAGGGCGATGTTGAAACGCTGGAGGTTCATAACACCCAAGCCTCCACATACTTTGGGGGTGCAAACAATCCCCCATTTTATCGGATTGTGACCTGAAGGGCTATCAGAAGTCTTGCCCCAGAGGAAATTTCGCCTAATCTTATCGATTTTCTTGATGAGCCAGGAAGGAAGTTTGAAGAACGACATATGATACAGAGGTATGGATGAGAGGACGGAATTGAGGAGAACTAGACGGCCGCCAATGGACAGATATTTGCTTTTCCATAAAGACAATTTACGGTTGAGGGAGTCCAACAGGGGTTGCCAGTCTGATCTGGATAAGGAGCCGCGTTTGATTGGAAGACCAAGATATTTGAAGGGTAGAGAAGCGAATGAGCAGTTGAGAATGTTGGCTAGAAGGGGTCCTTTGGTGGTAGATTTGCCGCTGTAGAACAGATTGGATTTTGCAAAGTTGATGGCTAGACCTGATACATTTTCGAACATATACAGGATAGATTTGAGGTTACAGATGTCAGGTGAGGTTGCTTTGCAGAAGATGATGGTGTCATCCGCATATTGAAGAGATCTGATGTCGTTAAGTTTGCCTTTGAGATGGAGTTCAGATAAATCTCCGTGGTCACAACTGGAGATGAGCATCCTACAGAGCACATCAGCAACAAGGAGGAAAAGCATAGGAGAAAGAGGGTCTCCTTGTTTGAGACCTCTATGGCATAGGAAGGAATTAGATGCAGAGCCATTTACTATGACAGAGGACTTGGAGAGGAACAGAATGGATTTCATCCATGAGCACCATCTAGGGCCGAAGCCTCTGGCCTGGAGCAGAGACAGGAGGAAGTCCCAGTCCACGCAGTCAAAAGCTTTGGAGAAGTCGATTTTAAGGATGCAGGCCTCGATCTTTTTAGAGAAGCAAAGATTAATCATCTCATGACCTAAAACGATGGAATCAATGGTGGATTTTCCACCTTGGAAAGCCGCTTGGGAGGGGTGGACCAAGGAAGAAAGAAGAGGACTGAGACGGTTTGCTAGCACTTTCGTGAAGATTTTGAAGCAGCTGTTGAGGAGGCTGATGGGTCTAAAGTCGGAGGCAAGGTTAGGGGATGAAATCTTTTGACCATTATTAAAATCTTAAACTGGAGTTGGTGTGTAAATTTCTGAACTTAGCTCTTGTCATTGAGTTAACGTTGAACTACTCGTCTTTGTCAGGAGTTGGTATCTGAATGTGATTGAACTCCCTAGAATCATCCTTTAACCTAGAACTTTTTCTTAGCCTTATTTTAGCAAAATTATCGATACGTTGACCGGCATCGACCTTTACTGTAACGCGTTGTCTAGCGTTGACCTTTGCTGTAACACGTTGATCAGTGTTGACCTTTACTATAACATGTTGACCGGTGCTAATACAGTTTATACTCGTACGTTTTCTGGAGTCTACACAGTTTAAGCTCTTAAGACATTAAAGCATAGCGGTCCCAAATATTGGGCTGGCATTAGAGCATGGCGGTCCCAAATATTGGGCTGCAGGACCAATTATTAAAGTTGTTTCTTCTGTAGGTATGGATCTTATTCTGATATTGTTGGACGTTCAAGTCAAGAGACCAACTAATGAAACTGATGCGTCAATAACTCTTGCCTTTATAGGATTTTTGGTAAACACTCAGCCATCAACGGGTTTGATGAGCCTTTACCGACTACCGTTTGAGTCAGCCTAGCATGCAGATTGTTTAAGTCCGTTCTACATATAATATTATGCTAAAAGAATTAACTCTTTTAGTATTACGAGATTGAATACGTAGACTTTGTCTTTCTTACGGGAATAAACTACCCCGTAACACATGTTAGGCGATGACTTATCCCTACTTAGGCTTCAGAATAAAATTCCCCAGACTTGGATTTTGGTGTCTTCTTCACTCGGTGAAAGACTAAAATGGCAAGGCGTGTTAGGCGTTGACTTATCCCTTCTTAGGATTCGGGATAAAATTCCCCGCACGTGTAAGGCACGAATTTTGGTATTATTAATAACAACCTGCCATAATGTCGAATATGTAGGCTTTTTGTCGTTTTTTATGGTTAAAGATTAACCTGCAACGCGTGTTAGATGCTGGCTTATTCCTACTTAGGCTTCAGAATAAAATTCCTCAGACTTGAATTCTAGTATCTTCTTCACTCGGTGAAAGACTAAACCGGTAATGCATGTTAGATATTGGCTTATCCCTTCTTAGGATTCGGGATAAAATTCTCCACGCGTGTAAGCCACGAATTTTGGTGTTATTAATAACAACCTGTCATAATGTCAAATATGTGGGCTTTTGTCCTTTTTACGATCAAGGACTAACCGGCAACACGTGTTAGGCGCTGACTTATCCCTACTTAGGCTTCAAAGGATTCAGAATAAAATTCCCCGCGCGTGTAAGCTACGGGTTTTGGTGTTATTAATAACAAGCTGCCATAATATCGAATATGTGGGCTTTTTATCCTTTTCACGGTAAAAGACTAACCGACAACACGTGTTAGATGCTGGCTTATCCCTACTTAGGCTTCGGGATTAAATTCCTTATGCATGAAAGGCAAGGATTTTTGATGATACGGTGTTAAATACATAGACTTGGTCATTTTCACGGGAATGGAACAAATATATATAACATACAAAAATATAATATAAAATATGAATACGTAATTCAAACAATTATCGATTACTAGAACATATGGTAAAGTATATCAACTCAACAATATAAATAATTAAAAAAAGAACATAAAGAAGATAAAAAGATCATAACGAATTATAAATCACTCATACGTAAGCAGATGATAAATATGATAAAATACAAAAATATAAAACACAATACAATAACAGATGAATCATATACAAGCAAAAGCTAAAGAACTATTTGAAGAGTATGTAAGCAAAAAAATAGCAAAGAATCAAACATACATATAGTTTATACAACATAATAGACAACATAAAGAGACATGAAAAAAATTATAATAGAAATATCATACAATCAGTTAGTAGAATAGACATTCATGATATACAAATGTATAGTTACAACAAACACGTGAATGCAATCAATAAATCACATTCAACCAAATATGACATTTAAGATATAAATTCTAAAAAATAAAAATTTACAATTATGTTAAAATATTTAAAGAGAGTATCATAGCAACACACATTTAAAGCAGTCATAAACATAAGCGTACGTAAAGAAGCATGATATAATAATCAAAAAATAGTAAACAATAAGGATAGAACATGATGATAATAAAAAGCTAAATTAAGTACAAAAATAAGATATACAAATAAATAAATATTAACATTCAAAGAGTTATAAAGAAATAAAAACGTAATATTACTAGAAAAGCACAAGATATAAGAGAAGAACGTAGAACAGATCAGGCAGAAGGACAATAAGATTATAATATGGTATTCATAACATACATAATCACAATTAAAAAATATTAAATAAAATTATAGATAAAAACACATCAATACATATAGACAAACATAAGAGACAAATCATAATAATAATAATTAGCAGAATGAAACGATACGCAATAATTATTAGCATAAAAATAGTTATATAGCACAAAGTAAATAATGCAAAATTATAGATAGGTTCAAAGAAACACAAATAGAATCAAAGCATAAAAACAGAATATATAAATCAAAAGGATAAACAAGATTCAGAAACATATATATAATGTGTATAGCAAAAATAATCATGATGTATAATAAACGTTAAAAATGAAAACATAAACATAATAATAAGCACATAAAAGTCTAAATACTCATAGTACTAATCATGCTAATAAGATAAATTATGATGAAAACAATCACAAAAATATTATATGATAAAAATAGACATAAGAGCAAACAAATGATTTAAAATAAACATATTATATAAAACATAATAAGAACATAATTATATATATTTAGACAAACAATATGATAAATCAGAAATATTAGTAATATTCATAAAGTAAAATAATAAACATAAGCAAGATACAACAATGAAAATCATTACTGTATCAATTCAGACATACTAATATATTGCAAAGTAGTCAAAATAACATAAATAGGATCAGCATAAAATACATACTACTAAATATAGTAATAAGTTGAGTATAGAATCGTCGATCTTTGAAATCAATGCATTCAAATAAGTAACGAACAAATTAACAGCATAGAACTCAAAAATAAATTAACACATATAAAATCGTACAATACACTGAAACATAAATGCTAATTATAATTATCTCTTATATTAGTTATAAAATAATAATAATTAATAATACGAGATAATGTAACAAAAATATATATAATTAGTAACTCAAACTTCAAACCTAACAATATGAATAAATGCTTGAATATTAAAATAAAAATATTTTTCTCTCAGAAATAACAAAACCAATATGAACATACTAAAACAACCTAAACAAGACAAAACTGACTGATAAGAAAACTATATACTAAAAATATTGTGAGTTGAATAAATAAAGAATAAGAATGTATTGCATATGTAGAATATTAATGTTATCACTAAAAATACGAATAATATACAATAATCTAAAACATAAGTAAATAATAGATTGTATGATAGAAAACGCACACATACATAATGTAGATATGCAAAAGTATATTTAAACATAATAAAATAATCTAAATATCAAATATGTTATGAGATGTATATGTAAAATCTAATAACATTATTTAAACAATTAAAAACATATAAATAATGATATATATTTTTAATAAAAAATATATAATATAACATTGTGTGTGATACTTAAAATAATATAATAAATAATATAGAAATTAATACAATCAAATGATATATAAGTCAAATAAAAAAACATAGTGTAAAAATAATAACACATAAAATAATGACTGGTACGAAGAAAGAAAAGTTATTCAAAGAGAGTGTAGTCGGGGAGTAACGAGACAAGAAATAGTGGAAAGCTCCAGAATCAAAAAGTGATAAGGTATGGACTAAGACATAATTCGTCGAGATGATAGGATGAGGGCTAACTATAATCTTACGGATGAAATAATGATATGCGCCTAAATTATCCATTATATTCTCACTTGTGAAACTCAGGACCGTGACCTGCAT
This sequence comes from Asparagus kiusianus, assembly GCA_022839385.1. NCBI lineage: Eukaryota > Viridiplantae > Streptophyta > Magnoliopsida > Asparagales > Asparagaceae > Asparagus > Asparagus kiusianus. Next base: position 12,300 of record BQKN01061555.1, on the reverse strand, counting down.
GGGCTACCATAAAAACTTATCATGCCCCACTTCCCAAAATACCCGGGAATCGGAATGTGAACAAGACCGTGACATATTAGATTGAAGAGAAAAAAATAATAAACCATTTCTTCTCAATCTAATTGTAAGACCCCGTAGATTTTGATAATATATATATATGATTATTAGTGAAAAATAATATTTATTTAAGACAAATATCTTTATGACATGGTTGTGCATGAAAACTAGCGTTTTGAGCTTATGAGAATGTATATATGCATCAGTTATGAGGTTGAGTTTGCAAATTTGCAAATCATGTGCAGCAGAGTCGAAGAACCTAGTTTTCAACTCATGAGTCGACCCATAACTCATCATGAGTCGACTCATCAGGATGAGTCGACCCCTGACTGTCATGAGTCGATTCATGATATCAACTCTCATTGTCAAAAGTCTCTGCTGAGTTGACTCATCATCTTATGAGTCGACCCATGAGTCATGAGTCGACTCATGACAGTCATGAGTCGACTCATCGAGGGTTTTCTGGTTTTTGTGGATCGGGTTTGTTTGGGTTTCGGGTCGGGTTTTAACTATTCATATATATTCTCCTCCACCCGAAAACACCTCTTTTCATCAGTTCTCCCCAGAGAAACCCTAGCCTCCTCTCCCCCTCAAAACCCTAGTTCGTTTTTGAGCATTTTTGGGAGATTTTCGGGGGATTTTAGCAGCTCCTTGTGGTTTACAGCAAGGGGGATCGTTCTTCAACACATCTGAGGCGAGTAACATCTCGTCCAATCTCTCTCCCATGTTTTTATCAGTTTATAAACATTTTTCATAAGTTTTATTGAGCCTAAGACTTATTTTCAAGTATAAATCAATGTTCTTATTAGTGTAAATGCTAGAAATCATGTGTTTCAGATTATAAACCCCCACCAAAGAGTTTTTGATGAACACCCAGATCTGGGAATTTATTTAAGAAAATGAAAATATGTGTTTTATTTTGATTTAATGCTCTCACTCATGTTTAAGGGTTAAATGTTAAATCTAACATGCAAGTGTTCGTTTCTCATGCTAGATATGAATTTTTTTCATAGTCTCATAGTTTAGAATTGATAGTTATGGAGGTGTAAATTAGTGTAGTGGAAGTATGGAATGAGATGACGAGTTACAGTTAGGAAATATCCAGTTTTCATCAGGCTGAGTCGACTCATGACTCATCATGAGTCGACTCATCAGGCTGAGTCGACTCATGACTCATCATGAGTTGACTCATCAGGCTGAGTCGACCCATGACTGTCATGAGTCGACTCACGAAGTCAATTCCTGTTGTCAGTAGTGTCTGCTGAGTCGACTCGTCAGCTTATGAGTCGACCCATGAGACATGAGTCGACTCATAGCTGATCATGAGTCGACTTATCAAAGTTTTTCTTGTTTCGTTTGTGATTCTACTTAATCACCTACCGTGCTTATACATTCATACAGTGTTCATATATATATTCGAGGGTACTGTTTATCATTTTTGGATATAAGAAGTCGCCACGTTTATCGGGTATTAAATTTCAGAGGTTATGATTTTATCTACTCATGTAAGATGACATTCCTGACACAAGCTTAGATCTGTACAACAAGGCATGTACTAGAATAGGATATGTATACCTTTATCATTTGTATTCCATGGTTCATACACACAGTCCTCATGTTGGACTATAATCCATTAAAGTCCTTGTGTTGGACTATAATCCATTAAAGTCTCGTATTGGACTAAAATCCATCAAAGTCCTCGTGTTGGACTATAATCCATTATAGTCTTATGTTGGAAAATTATTAAACCTTGAGTATGTTTCTTAACCGAGTTTGGAACACGGCATATTATATGAGGCTAGGACATGATAGCTACCTAGGCTGGATATGTCTCTTATTGTAACTTTGACATGTTTACGTTTATCGTTTGAGATGTGTTTGTTTTCTTTTCTCTATCGTTTCCTGTATTAGACTTCAGGTTTGGTATTTAGGGATTTACAATTTGAGATACAAGGTATATACATGAGGGTTTTCTTGTTTGGATTATTTCGCTCGACGTACCTACGCTTGTGTTGTAACTTCCTAAGTACCGAAACCCATTATTGTTAGGATAAATGATTTTATATTATTATGTAATAACTGTATTTTCACATACAATGAGCCCTATCCCTTGGGGTTGGTTGTGATGTTGCTCGCTAGCGCTTTGACGCTCGTTGTCCCTCCCTCTTTCAGGTAACGAGCCAGGAGCCCGGAGAGTCGCAGGTTGAGGGCGATCCTTATTAGCGTCTGTTAATCCTCTTATTAGATGTATTTCATTTTGTGCTCCACTTGAGACATTGTTAGACTTGAGAGGATTTATATTCTAGAGTTGTAAAGGCTGTGTGCCTTATTTTATGTATTAGATGTTATGTACTTTAAGACATGTTGAGATCTCCAGACTGTTATTATTCATTTCAGACATTGGCTATGTATTCCAGCTTATTTGGTTGATGAGATGTATTAATTCAAGTTCTATCATTTCATTATGTATTTATTATAAAATCTTTTACTTGCCTTGTACCTACACCTGTTGTTGACTCCACTAGAGAGATAGTAATTGTGATGGTGAAACATGTTATTGCACGGTGTGGTACATGACAGGTTTGACATTTTTGGTTTTACCGTGGACTGCAGCCTTGTGTGAACCTAGGGGCATCACACTAATACGCTAAGCATCAGGAAATAAATGTAAAGGTATAGGTCCCTGATCATAGATAGCGAGAATATAATAAACAACTTAAAACAGAATATCCTATCACAAGTGAATATCATCCAAGACATAATATTTGGCTTAACATGCCCTTATACATGACTGAACAACTGAATACTAAAGAAATATAAAATACATCATTCAACGGGAAAGAAAAGTACTACAAAAGCAACTAGGACCATCAACTAAGAAAAGATAACTGAGCTTCGACCTATTCTTCAACTCTGTCTGTAAGGCACTCCTACTGAGAATATCCTGGCTCTTGCACATCTCCAAGCTGGACCTGTCCGTCTTCTAAATCTGACATACATAATAAAAAACAGGTGTACGTCAGCGTGCATGGCACACGACAAGATCCCACCAGGGAAAAAGGAATGGTTGAACGATCAAGGCAATAACAGATGCAACAGAAGTAATGATAATAGAAGCGTAACCAATACAATAACAAAAATAGAAACATGTGATGATAGTAGTAACGATAGGAGCATGTAACTGGAATACTAACAAGCTAGATGCAATCCGCTACTAGAGTATAACAGTCAGGAGAATCCATAATCATCCAAGTGACGAGGTCATACTACTAGCCATCCTATCACAACTCACTGGTCTACATCTCAACAAAACTAACAAAGTCTTCCAGAAGAAACACAAGCATATTATACATATTTTACATGTTATTTGAATTAAAGAAGAATATTTTCATATATATAATCGGGTCCCCGTAAACCTATCCGGGGGATGCCTTCAAGTCAAGTATTGGCCCTCTGGCCCATGTATATAAAACTCACGACATCATGATAATAGGAAAGCGCACATGCCCGTTTATATACATGTTATATTCTTCGTCTAATTCTCCTTTATAAACTCCATGTTTGTCAGATTAATTTAAGTGATCGTACATAAAATATTGTGCACTACCCACAGAGTTATCATAGAACGACTTTTGTAAAACTATGAAAATAACCGTGACCCATAACTTGTCAGATCAAGAGTGTATCGTCTACTCAATGATATAATAGTAATAGTCAAGGAAACCTCATACCGGGATATTGATATCAAGGGAATTCAGAACTCCTCACATTGGGATATTGATGTCGAGTGAGTATAGTCATGCTTTGAAGCATGCTTATAAATCATACTTTTAACAGGAGTCGTCTTCATGTACAGTCTCTCCTATTGAATAATAACTAGGTGATAAAGCAACAAGCTTCTATATAGTCATTCGTCAAATAATCCATGCAGGTAATCACGATATATACACTACAACTAATCATATTACAATCTAATATAATTAATTAACTCATAACAGATCTAGAAATTAAATGACGGAGTAAATAAGTAATGGGATCTTACCTATAAGTGTCGTTGGAATGTCTCGATGCTTCGATGGGCTCGCTGGTGGCTAGAAGGTGGCGGTTGTGAAATTGGACATGCGTTGGCATATAGTCGAACAGGTAGCGTGCAATGGAGACGCTAGTTGGCGGTGAGCTTGGGAGGCGACCGTGGGGCGGCTCGAGCGGGGTTGAAGGTAGTGGCGACGAGGTGGGGGCTGAAGGAGTTTGGCGAGGGTGTGACTCGGCGTCGGGTGGAAAAGGAGGATGAGGCGGAGGGTAGAGCTCTCGACGGCGGCGCGGGTCTGAGCTCGGAGAATGCGAGTGGGCTGGTTGAGCGGCGCTGATGATAGGGGAGGCGACAAGGGGAGTAGTGGCCGTTTGTTGTGGGCGGCTGGCCGGAGTCAGGCTGTAGGGCTGAGGGGACTGGCAGCTCGCTGTTTGGGAAGAGGGAGCTGGAGTTAAGGGGAAGCTCGCAGAGAAGCTCAGGGAGTTGAGGAGGCTAGAGCAGAGGCGTGCTCGGGCTGGTTGGAGGTGATGACGGTGGAAGAGGTTGGCAGAGAGAGTAGAATCGAGTGGTGCAGAGAAGAGGGGCTCGTGTCAGGGGGTGGTCAGAGTAAGGGTAGCGGGTGATTGGGTTCGTCGGAGTTCGGGATATGGAGTTGGACGTCCTCGGCGGGTCGGTGAGCGTGGAGATGAAATGTGGTGAGTGGTCGGAGCTCAGAGTAGCGTGGTGGCAGGTGGAGCTTACGACGGACTAAGGCGGAGAGGGGGCGATGACGTCTGGAAGTGGGAGGAGGAGGAGCTGGTGGTGGGGAAAGCGGGGAAAGGAGGAGGGATGAGCCTACTGTGGGGCTACAACGTACAGGGAAGGCGGCGGTTGAGGAGGAAGGAAAGAGTTGGAATGGCATGGGTGGATAGGCGGAGCGACGTGAACAAGATGTGCGAGGAAGAGAGGGGGTGGAGCAGTGGCGGAAGAAGAAGAAGAAAGAGAGAGAGAGAGAGAGAGAGAGTTGGCTACGTGAAAAAGAAGGATATATATAT
>BQKN01061553.1:115765-126226 GCA_022839385.1 Asparagus kiusianus | reverse complement strand
CCCTAGTTTAAAAAAATCACCTTTCTCCAGATCTTCACCTTTCCATCTCGTCGTCTCCCACTAGTTATCGTCGGCTGATTACTACAACAAATTGCACTTTTTCCGACGCTTATTCCCAACACATGGTTAAATACATCGCCAAAAATTATGTTTTTCCCCACGATTTTAGTTAGCGTCAGCAAAACATATATTTTTCCCCACGTTTATAATTAGCATCGCTAAAGGTGTATATTATTTGCGACGTTTTAACTTAGCGTCGGTAAAAGTGTATGGATTTCTCGATATTTTTTCAATTTCATTGGCAAAAGTATAGCTTTTAGCAACGTAAAAATATTCGTCGTAAAAAAGTATACATTTGACGACGCACATTAGCATCGGCAAAAGTTTAACTTTTAGCGACGAACAGTTTTGCGTCACTAAAAGTAAACAATTTTGCCGACGCTATATTACGCCAGCAAAAGTATAGCTTTTAGCGATGCAAAAGTTCTGCGTCGCTAAAAGCTATCATTTTGTCGACGCTTTATTATTCACGTGCGTCGCCAAAACCCCCTCTTTTTTTTGCCTACTTGTCATTTCCTCCCCCTCTTTTGTCATTTACCTCCGTCGAAAACGGGCCAGGCCCCCCCCCCCACCCCCCCCACACCACACACACACACACACTCAACACCTCCTTCCTCCCCTCCACTCCCAAGCTCCCCGCCACCGTCCCTGGTGCCAAGTGGGCCTCGACCAGAATCCACGCCAAGACCCACGAGATGTTCATGCCGGCGCTCTCGTCGACGATGACCGAGGGGAAGATTGTTTCTTGGATCAAGTCCGAGGGCAATAAGCTCAGTAAGGGCGAGAGCATCGTCATCGTCGAGTCCGATAAGGTCTATATGGACGTGGAAACCTTCTACGATGGATATCTCGCCTCAATCATGGTCGAAGAGGGTGGCGTCGCCCCCGTGGGCTCGGCGATCGCGTTGCTCACCGAGACCGAAATCGAGCAGGCTAGGTCAAAGGCCCAATCTTCCTCCTCCTCATCCGAAACCCTAGATTTAGATTCCCCTCTGGCGCAGCAAGAAGCCCTAGATTCAGAAAGGTCCACTACTTTATCCATCTCTTGTGTGATTGTCTCTGAGACATGCTCCTCGTTCCTTATTTGGTAAACTAATGAACTTCTGCATTTATTTAAAACCCAAACAGATGCTGGAGGGTCACTTGGCCAACAAAAACTAGTACTTGAGGATCATATGAACCAGTGGTTTGTATTGCTATCAGAAAGGTAAAGTTTTGATTGCTATTAATTTTTTTGAGGTTACTTGTTTGCTAGAATCTCAAAACCGTTCTGATGAATCCTGATCGATGAGAAGAAGAATTGCTTCTTGATGTGGTGATTGGAGAATGTTCTTCATCCAAGAACCATGTAAGAGATGCTCACATCTTGAGCATCTCTTTCCTCTTCATCTTTAGATTTAGCCATGTCGATATTGATGATGAATTACTAAGATTTAGTTCTCGCTGATGCTTTAGTTTTTTTTAATTATTTTTATTTGTTAATAATAGGAGGGGGGCTTGGAGCCACTTCCTCGGGGATTCTGTACACTTCATTTGCATTTTTCTTGGCAGTGGCTCCAGTTGTGTGGGGGTTCGAAACGAAAAGAGCTCTGCTTCTCATGACTACTGGATATTTGTTGTTCATGGCTTCAAACTTGAAGCCATCATGGTGAGTTTTTCATTATCCCTCATATGGCTTGTGTTAGATGTCGTACATGTGGTAATGCTGGCTCTGCTAATGCTATGCAGAATTTAGTTGTTCTCTATAACGATTTGTAATAGGTTCTGATTGTTCTACATATTTAAGGTGCGACCAGTTTGGTAGTTCTTTACTCCTACTTGTGAGGACAAAATGTGTGATTTTCTCACATGTTTTATAATCTTTAGGAAAATTATGCAAACAATAAATAGCAGTAGTGGAATTATTTTCATAATCTCAATCGTTATGATTTCTACTCTCTGTTTCTTTGTTATTAATTTGTGAATGAATATTCATAAGACGTGCGTAATTGAAGTGAAAAAAGTTGAGTGGGAAAATGGATTTAGAGCATTGGAAGGTCAATTACATGTTTGCCTGGACTACATGATAGAGTCCTACTAACTCTGAAGATTGATCTCTTATTTCCATGATGAGAGGCTTGAGACCCAAACACTGAGTCCGTGTTCTATGTCTTGATCCAAAATATTCAACCAATATCATCTATCTTGTCCTAGTCTTCTAATTTAGCTCAGATTAATGCTGGATGAAGGAGTCTGTTTAGATTTAGGTGGAATCACCTGCTATAATTTATGCATAGGTGGAATCACCTGGGTTTATCTTTTATTTATGTGAAATAAGAAGAAGCCTACAACCATATACATTTACCTATTTGGTTGTAATTTATGCATAGGTGTACTAATTCATATCCGATTCATATCTATTTGTCGAATATCCGTTTATATTCGTGATCATATCCGATCCGATTCTCAAATATCCGAACCGTATCCGTATCTGATAAGTGTAGTAATTAAATTTCCTTTGCAGCTTGTTGAACAAGGTACTAAAGGGCTATGCAACTCAGAGTGTTAGACTATCATATCGAGCGCGCATGTCAAGAGGTTAGTAATTACTTTTCTGTTTCACATATGAATCAATGGCACAAAAGATTGCTTTCAAAAATTAATCTATTTTTTGGTTTTTTTATTGGTAATTATCTAGTTATATTTTTTTGATGTAGATCATCGGATACTTGGATATAGATGTTGCTGAATTTGTATATAAACACCATCCTTCTGTTGATAAATTGGCGAATGTCCTGTGTAAAGACCTTCCTTAGTGTCAAATATACATTGATTTTCATCACTTGGTATGTTGATTGGTCATGGTGGTGTATATGATTCTGTTTCCTTGCTAACACTTATTGCACTTCAGATTAGAAGTGCACTAGTTTGTTTGGCTTCGCTTATATTTTCCCTAGCATTTCGTTTTCACCTCGGTGCTATGCTATAAAAAATTAATTCTTAATTGCATCAATTATTCTTTTTTCTTTTTTTTGCCCTTCCTAGTATATGCTTTCCAATTTCCACTGCAATATTCTGTGACGTCGGAATCATGTTGAGTCTGTAATAACACAACTGTAGCATTTGTTGCCTGCTACCTTAGTATCAACCAACATTTGTTTTTTTTTCCTTTTGGTTTTGTAGGGCTATTCTGGTGATTATACACGGCCTCAATGAACATAGGTAAGAAACATGTAGGATGATAATGAGCATGACCCTCTAAAGCATTATTATTTTTAGCAACCTTAGGTTCATATCATAATATTTCAATGCAGTCCGTCAAACTCTGTCTGGATGGTTGTTGGTGTCAGGCTTGTTCTAGAGAATGAACTTTTCCTTAATGGAGGCAGTGGCTTGCATGAACTGTGATCCTGGAGTCCTGAAAATGACGAGTTTCCAGTCCCTACAAATGGTTGCTATTGCATGAACTGTGATCCTGGTCTTCCTACCTGTCCATAGGATGAAGACATCCATATCATTGTAGTCAGTTATATGAATTGCAATACTAATTTGATGCTTTCTATTTCCAGTGGTAGATATACGGAGTTCGCAAAGAAACTCATGTCGTGCAACTATGGAGTATATGCAATGGATTGGACAGGTAGACACCATGTACACACTGTTCTCTGGCACCTCTCTGTTTTGTCCCTTTCTTGCTAAATTTTTTTGACTTCCATCAATTTGATTACAAGACTATAAAAGCCCATTCAAGCTGAAACTAATTTTCTTCACATGAGAGAGTCTAGAAATGGTGATCTTTACATTCAAATGATACATGACATGAGAGAGTCTAGAAAGGGTGATCTTTACCTCCAAATGATACATGCATGAATACATGTTAAATATTCTAATTGTGCTAGTTTCTGGTTGATGTTATTTTCCATTATTATTTTTGGAAAATGTATATTGTGTTACGTTTAGTGTACAAGTTTAGCAGCATTACAATGAGATGGAGAGTTGAAACCCCGGTTTGTCTTGGACCTTGGTGAAGTAGCAACAAAGGCACACCTTTCATTCCTCTGAAAATTGTATGAGTAGTGTGCTATGAGTAGTAGTGTTAGCATTACTCATTGTTATCAGCTTTCTTTCATTCATGGTCATCTGTCATTTGCTTCTAAAGATTAGTATGGGAAGCAGTAGAGTTCTTGAATGTATTACCATATGTAGTTCCTTTAATGGAACAGCTCTTCTGGAAATACCCTATGACTATCACAAAGCACAAACCGATAATGTTTTGTGTGTCATAGGTTTTGTTTTTGATTTTAAGGTATTCAGACGTTAGATGTTTACAACTGGTTTATCATTTAAAATTTCAGGTCATGGAGGTAGTGATGGACTGCACGGATATGTTCCTTCACTAGATCATGTTGTTGCCGATGTTGGATGTTCTTCCTACTAGTTGGAGATGGATGGGTTAGGGTGTTTGTAATTTCCTTTTTACGTAATTTTCAAATGCCTCTAGTCTCTGTCTGCATGATCTTTGCTATGATTTTGCTTCAAAATCTTTCTTCTGTTCCCCCTACTTAATGATCCATCTGTAGTATTTTTAAGTCTCACCGAAGAACAACATGTATCTAAGCGTTATAAAATATATAGTAGTATTTTTTTGAGCTATATATATGTAGCTTATAATCTGACGTTGCATTTTCTCTAATAGGTAATTATTTTTTATAAAATCTCTTATATACTTTTATGATTGACTACTTGCACTTGATAAAATGACATTTTTACTTAATAGGATAATAATTTCTTAATTAATATTTCTTAATTAATTATGTGATTTTTTTTCAAATTTTTCAGGCTATCCATGCAAGATTAGGAGAGGGGTAGCTCGAGTATTCTTTTGACGATGATTAGAGATGAAACCCAAACTTTTATTTTAATTTGTTTTAGATAGTTTCATGTATTTTTCTTTGGAACAATTAAGATATTAACTCTTGTTATTAGTATTGAATATTTGAGGATGGTGGAATTTTATTTATTGATGTTATTAATGAATAAAATTTTTATTTTCCCTCTTATTCATTATTGGGTATTTTTAATATATTTTTATTGTGATTCTTAGTGTCAGGTTGAGAATAATATGATAGTTGCCTAAGAATGGAAAAATTATTATTAATGTATATTAGAAATTTGTAGTCTACAATGACGGTTTTATAAGCCGTATTTTGTTCATCAACAAAGGGAAAGCGCCGTCGTTGATGGATGACTAATTACTCATTATGAGGACTTTTACGACGGTATCCAACCGTCATTAATTAGTCTTCAACGATGGGAAAATATCCTCGTAACTAATGGTAACGATGGAAAAATATCCCTGTAACTAATGGTAACGACAGAAAACATCCCGTCACTGATGGTAATGACAGGAAAATATCCCCATCACCAATGGTAACGACGGTGACAATTACCGTCGTAAATATTAACGACGGTAATATGTTCCGTCGTTATGGACTCTGTAACGACGGGTAGTACATCCCTTCATGACCCTTTAGCGAAGAGGGCTTCAACGACGGGTGACGAAGGGATTTTCCCCGTTGTTAGCATACAATAACGAAGGTTTTTAGCTCTTTAACGAAGGGAAATCCCTTCGTTAAAGACGTAATTTCTTGTAGTGTTTAGAGATAGGTTTGATTGGATAGCTAAATCATAGTGTCATCTCTACCCAAAATCTCTCACTTGAAATTATTTATTTATTTAATCCAATATGTGCATGAACAAGTGGGCATGACATCATAGACAAACAATTTTATTTTTAATATTTAACTATCCTATTTTTATCTTGTTAATTTTATTACAATTTTTTATTACTCGTGAAATTTATATACACCCTAGACGCTCCCCACTTAAATAGCTATCCATCAAAATCTATAAAAAAAAATTATTTAGGATTTTATAAATAAATTTATAGTGTATAAAAATAATTTTCCTTAACTTATATAGTATAATAAAATTATTATTCTAAAATCTAAATAAAATTTTGTTATGAAATGGGGGGGGCATATCAAATTTTTTTGAAATCTCTAAAGAAAAATAATAATTTTTTTAAAAAAATTCCCCAAAATTTTTCTTATGTTTTTATCATTTTAAAAATATTTTTTTAATTTTCAAAATTATATAAAACAAAAGAAATTGTTAATTATTATTTTTCCCATAAGATTTTAAAAACCCTAGGCGGTCTGACCTAGATGGGGATGGTGGCGTCGGCGTTACCCAGCAACGCCATCCTGGTCCAATGTTAGAGTTCGACAACAAGTCTCTCCTCTGGTAGTCCTCGTCTTTTTTTGAAAGAAAATATCAACAACAGCACCTAGGTCCTATGATGGTGGGTAGCGAGACTCCGACGTGCATCACTAGAGTCTCCACCCATAGATTTGGTCGTAGCTGCTAGCACCCCTAGCCGTGGTGGCCGGATCTAAGGTTTACTTTCTTTTCTATTTTTTGAAAAGGATCACCTGCTAGCAACACCCAGCGCCAGTGGTGGTGGGGTGCTAGGACTCTAGCACTCGGCACTGAGAGCCCCAAATTTTAATCTCACTGCTATTTATGCCCCTTTCATTGGCAGTGGTGATATCTAGGGTTAATTTTTTAAAAATTCCTAACAAATAAAAAAATATTTTTAGATCTTAAAAAAATTTAATAAATCCCTAACTTATTAAAATTGCCTACTAGCTCATAAATGTTAAATTTTACTGTAGGTATGATGTTCCAAATGTCAAAAATAGGATTCTACACCCAACATTTTATTTTTAATAAAAATAAATTTTTATTGATAAAAATCCTAGCTTTATGTGTTTAGTGACCAAAATCACCATCAAGAAACTAGATCTATTCTACATAAACATATGACGCAAGAAAAAATAGATCTAACCCTAAAATAAGAAGATCAAATATGCGAGCAACTCTAATCTCACTTAGGGGTGGTAAACGATCGAATCGAATCGAATAATAAGGTGTTTGTATTTGTATTTGTTTAAAATTATCGAATTCGAATGTGGACTCTAATATTCATATATCTAGTTTTTCGAATTCGAACTCGAATACTTGGAATTTGATAAATATTCATGAATATTCACGAATACTTATCGAATATCAAAGTGTATTTATTTCGCTAAAGAATTTGATTTTCAAAACTATTAGAATTCATAAATAAAATTTATTCCTTTATAATATATGATGTATATATATTTAAATCAAAATTTTAATTAGAAAACAAATTTAAGATTATTTAAGTCTTAAAATCAACATATAAAACTTAAGTATAAATGGTATGTGGGTTAAAAATATGACATCATATGTACAATAATATAAGTAATAAGTTGTGATCAAAGTTCAAATGAATATTTAATAGACAAACGAATCGAATATACATCTGGTTAAATTCTATTCGTTAGTAAACTCGAATACTAAAAAAATATTTGTTTAGTGGTAAATGAACTACCGAATCGAATATGACCGAATATTTATTGGAACAATTATCGAACTATTTGTTAATTATTTGGTTCACTTCCACCCCTAATCTCACTTTGATACTAATGTTAACCATGCATAATCATATATAAAGATAGATAAATCTCTTGTCATTTCCAAAATTAGCATAATCATATATAAAGATAGATAAATCTCTTGTCATTTCCAAAATTAGCATACTCATATATAAGATAGATAAATCTCTTGTCATTTCCAAAATTTTGGAAATGCGTACTATGTGTATTTTTTTAACTAAAAAAATAAAGGTGTTCTTTCCCTCTCTTGGCATAGAGCGACGACTCGGGAGCGAATTCCCCACGTACAGGAGATGAGACCACCAATGGAAAAAAGACCAATGATGTGGAGTCGTTAATGTGGATTTCCGCTGTTTAGGAAAGCAAAAAAGACTTTCTACAATGAGACCAAGACGACAAAAAGGATTCTCAATCGATATTCAATCTCTAAGGCGTGTTTCAGCCAGCAAAAGCTCAAGAGCAGCTTCTTCTATTTAGATATTACCTAAGGATTGCCACGCACCCCTTCTTGATCTTGATTAACGGCTAGAAGGCGAAAACACCACTGATACAGACAAAAAGCCTTCGCATATCACCATGTGACTAATGTATAAATCTATATACTATTACTAATAACTCTTACTCTTGGTTATGCCACCTGTCAAAAATGCCACTTTGCAAAATTAACCCATACACTTAGAAACGCCACCTGACCTCAACACATTAAATCACTGCTTCGAACTTCTCTCCGCCATTTTCATTTCCAACGACGAGCTGCTTCGACTTCCCCCAATTCTTCCATTTCACCGTTCCTCTCTTCTACCTCCTTATACAGAAGAAAATTGTTCTGTCTCCGCTCTCTTTCCCAAAACCCATTATTCTCCCGTTCTTCGTTACCTACGATCGACGCTTCGTTACCCGCGATCGACGCCTCGAGAACCCAATCGTCGCCGAAGGATATTACGAATATATATCATGGATCAGATCCTCATTCCCACATCCCCAATTTCCAAATCAACCCATTGTGTAATCCCCCGGCGACGACTGATCCCTACGCTGCGAAAATTGTTCGGCGTCACTGGAGGCGAAGGTCGTCGGTCGTCGGCGTCCCTGTAAGTGACCAATATGTTCAGATTAAGCTAATATTCCTACCTTTAATGTTCGATCTTTAACACAATAACTTTATAATGTTCGATCTTATTTCTTAATACTGGAATTTTTAGTTGAAGTTCAACTCTTTTAGATAGAGATTACAACGTTCTTAATACTGCAATACCCTTTGCCAGTTGCTGTTACAACAACTAAACCAATAGCATGCACAACACTTTGTATCATCATCAGCCCTCTGAATCTTTGGCAAATGTCTTACTGTAACATAATCTTCTTTTAGTTTAGATCCATACTCTGTTATGCTCTTAAATGTTCTCAAGGTGAAGGGAGTGAACGTGTGATAGTTTTCCTGTAATTAATGTTTTCTTTCTTTACATGTCAGTATTACCACATTTTCATGTTTTTTAACATGATATTTTGCGGTTAAACTTGTGTGATAACATTGGAATTAATCTTGAGATGCATATTAAACCAGTTTATATTCACGTTGTGCATATGTGACACATTATTATGTTTATAGAACAATAAATATAAGGTTTATGGATTCTCATTTAGCCTTGAGACTGTAAATTTTCAGTTTTATTATCTGATTTTCTGTGAATTTTCTGTTTTATTATCTGATGCATATTAAACCAGTTTATATGCACGTTGTGCATATGTGACACATTATTATGTTTATAGAACAATAAATATAAGGTTTATGGATTCTCATTTAGCCTTGAGACTGTAAATTTTCAGTTTTGTTATCTGATTTTCTGTGAAATGATTAGTCAGTTTTTTATGGCAAATGATTGGTCAGTCTTTACATGTCAGTTTTTTTATGGCAAGAATTTTCAGTTTTATTATCTGATTTTCTGTGAAATGTGGTTAACATAATGCAACTATGTCATTCTGTAAAATGAGCAAACGAGAAAAATGCAATACCCTTTGCCAGTTGCTGTTACAACAACTAAACCAATAGCATGCACAACACTTTGTATCATCATCAGCCCTCTGAATCTTTGGCAAATGTCTTACTGTAACATAATCTTCTTTTAGTTTAGGTCCATACTCTGGCAAAAAAGATAACCAAGAGACCTCCAGAATTTTACAAACCTGCAGATTATATTACTTCAGTTAAGTTAATAACAAAAAAGATGCGAAGATAGTTCAAACCTATGCATATGGGTTAGCTTCATAGTCAATCATATAGTAAAGAATAGGATATCTCTGACAATAAAAGATATGTGACTTAAATAGAAACATTAAGAAGACTAATTTCAGTTGCATAATTTACGGAAACCCTTTACAAATTTTTTAATTGTTGTGAAATTTACCATATATTGCGAAATTTGATTCCCTGAAAGTGATCCATAAATTCTAAATGGATTCTGCTGACCTATAATCTCTGTTTTAACTTTACTCTTTACTGAAATTGATTCATAATTGCTTTGATTTATTCAATTGGGACTCACTGTTATTAACCTTTTATCATGCAGGCTAATTCCCACTATTTTGCTATCATTGAGCAGGTATTATTCTTGCCAAGTGATTGTGTCAGAGCTTATTTATTGTCAATTTAAATAACAACGTAGAAAAATTTTGCAACAGCTTAAACCATCGATCAGTTATTATTCTTCAAGCTTATTTGTCAAAGCTTACTTATTGTCTACAATTCCAATTGATGTAAATTCTTCTACGTTGTTATTTTGGTATATTCTTGCGTTTGATCGTTATCTATTTGTTTCTAATGATCTGTTGGCCTTGCTGCATGTAAGACTTACATATTTAGTATGCAAGTTTCTGTTTT
>BQKN01061553.1:89948-107360 GCA_022839385.1 Asparagus kiusianus | reverse complement strand
TTTTTACTGTTTTATTGTGATTTTCATGAGATTTCTGATGAACCCAAGTAGTATTTTCGTACAAAAACGAGTTCTCAGTAATAGGAACCTTAAGAATCAATCCCCCATGTTATTTTCTGAGATCTGGATCTGGAAGTTCATCTAACAGGAGTTAAAACGTTCTTTTTTTTGACCTATCTAAACGTTTTGGTTTATTCCTTAATGATTTGATTATTAAAAGAGTAGTTTCAAAACCTGATTTTGGTTGCGTGTCTTCAATATGATGTTGAGTTTGTTTCAGCAAACATTATCGCATAAAAATCAAATTTTTATAGTTACAGGTTTCAGCAGCTGACAGAACCCAGGCAGGGTTCTGTCCGCTCGGCGGTCGACCGACGCGGTCGACCGCTGAGCTCGAGTCAGGGCTCCGGTCGACCGCGGCTAGATTTCGGTCGACCGCGATAGATTATCGGTCGACCGCGATTCAAAATCGGTCGACCGAGTAAGATATCGGTCGACCGACGGTTCATATCGGTCGACCGACGGTTCTGGCGGGCGACCGTTCTGATTTTGTATCAGAGTTCGGTCGACCGGATCGGTCGACCGACGACTCCCTGTTCCAGATTTCCAGAATTGGTGCATTTGAGTATTTTTACTCGTATTCGGGGGTTTGTTTGGTTTATCTGACTATGATAATTACCCCCATTACCTGTCCATGCATAATAAATGACCCGGGGTGTAGATTTGGGACATATATACTATTTTGATTGTGAGATTCATGAGCAGGTTTCACTATATGAGATATAGCGCTCTCTTATCGTTTCCACAGTCCTCGTGTTGGACTATAATACATAGAAGTCCTCGTGTTGGACTATAATCCATAGAAGTCCTCGTGTTGGACTATAATCCCCTTCAGTCCTCGTGTTGGGCAATTTGACACTTAATCCATGAGTTTGGATAACTACGATAGTTAGTTCTTGTTTCGGACATGATTCATAACCCTGTGTACGATTATTATACTGCATTTCACAACATGATGAATATGTAGATTTTGGTATAACACTTATGTAGATTTTGACATGATATATATGTAAGAAGTAACATGATATTCATGTTGGTTCTGTCATAGCAAAGTTATCATACTCTGGTGTTTGTTGTTTTTCCTTCTTTTTGCTACAGTATTTGAACCTCGGGTTTAGTATATAGGAGTTTATATATTTGAGATATAAGGTATATACATGAGGGTTTCCTTGTTTGGATTATTTCGCTCGACGTACCTATTCTCGTGTTATAAACCTCTAAATACTAAAACCCTCCTTAGTGAGATTAATAAATCTTAGATCTATTATATATTATCTGTATTTTTCTTAAACAACGAGCCCTTTCCCCTTGGGGTTGGTTGTGATGTTCTCGCTAGCGCTTTGACGCTCGTTGTCCCTCCCCCTTTCAGGTCACGAGCCAGGAGCACGGAGTGTCGCAGGTTGATAGCGGATCACTTTAGTGCTCAGCTTTCACATTTTTGTTATGTATTTTGTATCTTGAGCTCCACTGTAGTAGGTGATTAGACATTGAGGACTATTTCATAGAAGTTGTAAAGGCTGTGTGCCTTATTTCATTTTTGGTCAGATGTTTGTACTTGAGACTTGTTCAGTACCCCTGCTTATCTATTCTGACATTGTTTATGTATTCCCATTTGTTGGATGATGAGATATCTATTTGATCATTTAGATTTCATTAGTCATTCGAGTATTATCTTTTACCTGTTCTTGTACCTACACCTGTTATTGATTCTACTAGATAGATGTTGATTGTGATGGTGAAACATGTTATTGCACGGTGTGGTGCATGGCAGGTTTGACATTCTTGGTTTCACCTTGGACTGCAGCCTTGTGTGAACCCAGGGGCGTCACAAAACTGATCCATGTACTTTCCGCCATTGCAAAATATCTAAAATATTTCCTTGACATCTAACTAAAGAAGCAGAAAAATATTCATCTATTTTAAAAACCTCCGATGATGACGATCCAAGTCCAGATCCACCAGTTAGCTCAGCTACCATTACATACCTATCAAAACTTACACTTTTACCTCGGGCTCGGGATGAGCTCGAAGAAACCGAAGCTGTAGACTGTTCTGTAGACACACCATGTCTAGCTGCATACTCATCATATAAGGTTTGAAAATAACTTCTAATAGATAAATGATGAGTAGTAGCAGTAATGATGGTTCCATCATCTAAGTCTATAATCTGATTACCATACAAAGATTATAACAAACTTCAAAGGCCAATATCCTTCAAGCATGGATCAATAAGAACCCCCAAACCAAAAATATGAGGAATAGGCCTAAAGTACTTATTAAATTTGCTCTCCATTTCAAAAATCATAGGTCCAAAAGTATTATCCATACGATATTTCCCAAAAAAATTTTAAATATTTAAAATTTGTAAAGCAGCTAAAGTAATGGTTGGATAATAACAGCCAGATAATAACATTATAGCATCATAAAAAACTTGTAATATTTTATTTAAATTACATATAATTGTCCATTCATCTTCAGTTATTCCATAAGTGCTATCAGAACTAGAACTAAAAGCATAATAGTTTATAAAATCAGTTATAATATCTTTATATTCTATTGCTACACTTAACATTGTATATGTGGAATTCTACCTATAGTCAACATCTTTTGGAATTAGTCTAGGCTTTACATTTTTTCTTTTACAAAATTGTTTTCA
Source organism: Asparagus kiusianus (assembly GCA_022839385.1). Lineage (NCBI taxonomy): Eukaryota > Viridiplantae > Streptophyta > Magnoliopsida > Asparagales > Asparagaceae > Asparagus > Asparagus kiusianus. The sequence goes on along the minus strand of BQKN01061553.1, from coordinate 104,644 downwards.
TCTTTTAAGTCTTTGTTCAGAAGTACTATTCATGTAAGCAACTGTTCTAACCTTTTCTATCATGGGTTTAATTTCAGTAAATGCACTTTGAATAATTAAATTTAAAATATGACAGATGCACCTAATATGAAAAAGATCACTATGACATGACAATGATAAAGTTGATCTGATAAAATCAACAGCTACATTGTTATTACTTGCATTATCTAGTGAAAGAAAAAATATTCTTTCTGAAATTTCTAATTTCATAAGTTCTTCAATTATTAAATTTGCAACATTAGCACCAGTATGTGAATCTTCTATTGCAATAAAAGAAACAACTCTTTTAAACATTTCTTATTTTTTATCAATCCAGTGTGCTGTGATACATAAATATCCAGTTTGTGCTCTAGATGTCCAAATATCAGAAGTTAAAGAAAATTTACAGTTTAAATTTTTAAAATAAGAAATTATTTTTTCTTGTTCCTGCTGATAATATTTTAAAATATCACGTTGATAGGTTTGACGAGAAAAATTTTTAAATGCAGGATAAAAATCATCTCTAAACATATCTTCAAATTTATCGTCTTCTACTAATTTAAAAGGAAGGTTTTTAAGAATGATAAACCTGATTACGCATTTCCTGGCTCTGGCAGCGTCATAGTTCCAACTACCAAGATTACCAGAAGAGGAGGATTGAGAAATCATAGATTGTCGGATATCACCTTGAGGAGTCTGGCCTTTGTTGTGTTTATCTAAATGACGTTTGAGGTGGTTGGTGCCGCTCTTATGATGAGCTTGAAAAATCTTACCGCACAATGCACACTTAGCCTTCTGGGTGAGGATCCTACCGTGTTTATCCTTGGTGACGTCGATCTTCTCGTAAAAATTCCACACATCGGATCTTGGCATTTTAGGAGCTCTTGGTGCAGATTCGTCGCCACCGGATTCGGGATTAACTTCGGTAGGAGTAGACCCAGTAGGAGGACTCATAGTAAGATGACTCATTTCAGGATCGGGAGATAGGTTTTGCTCTTCGTAATCAGATCCGAAAGTCATTTGATAAAAGGATTAGAAAATATAAATAAGAGAGTATAAGAGTATAAGAGTATAAGAGAGAAGAGATGCGTTTTTGGTGTGAAGAAAACAAATAAAAACCCCCCTCTATTTATAGAACCAGCTCCCTAGACAAATGACAAAAATAACCTCACAAAATAGCCGTTTTTGACCGTTTTTGGGGGCAAAACGGTCAAACGACCGTTTTTGGCCGTTGTGGCCGGGTCGGGCCGGGCCAGCCCGGATTTTTCAGGCAACGATCACCACTGGTGACCATTGCCCCGGGCCGGGGCTGCGGGCCCGGGCTGCCCGACCCGGAATGTGACCCGGCGCCGGCCCTGTTCCGGACCGGGCCGGGCCCGGGCCGAGCGCCGCTAGGATAACCCGGACCTGGGCCCGGAACCCGGCCTGGCTCGGATTTTCGGGCCAAGCCGGGCCGGACCCGGGCCGGTGGGTATTTTGGACCGCCCTACTTGTATATGGAATCAAAAAAGAAAATCAGAGCTGCTTTTTTCATATTGAGTTAAAATGCAATATTTTCTTTACAACTCATACATTGGACTGGATAAATTCAAAAGGAAGCAGTACTCTTCTGAAAACTTCACTTTCCCCATGTACCCTCACATTCAATTCCTCAATTCCCCACACATCAGGGTACTTTGACCATCACCAAAATCAATTCCTTAAGGGGCACATCTGTAATTTTTATTACACGACAAATTTGTATAGGGAATCACAAGGCCCTAGAGAAAGCAACCCTTTCTATCTGTCAGCCACCGCCTATATTTTATTCCAAAAAATAATAATTCCCAAAAATTCCCAATCTTTCCATTCTCCCCCTCAATTCTCCCGCCCTTTTCTCTCTAACCCTAACCCTAGTTCCTTTTCCCTAACCGTGGTTCATACTTTTCCTTCATCGATCTCTTCCAAAAAAATCGACAAACCCTAATTTATTTCGTCCGATCTAGCCCTGGAAACGATAGATCTATCGGCGGTGACGAGATCCAACGCCATGGTTGTCAACGGCCGACCTTTGAAGCGAGCCAAGAGACGCGTGACAGCAGATCTGCTCGATTTCCTCGCGTTCTCATCCGTGATTGATGCCGGTGGTAGGATCTCGGAGGGAGCGTTCAGATCCAGCGTCAGATCGTTCCTTTCAAAGCACGCGAGGCTGCCGCCGCCTCCGCCGGCGCTGATATTCACGCCGTCGGCGATGACGACGTGGCGAGTTTCGTTCAGGATCGGTGGGGAGGGGATCGTGGAGATGGACATCGTTGAAGAGGAGGTGATCAGATCCAAGTCGGTGTATTGCGATCAGTGCCGAGTTGTAGGTGAGACGGCGATCTGTTGCCGATTTCTTCATTTCGATCTGGACCGTTCCGGTTACATTTCCCAAAATAATTATAAAATAATATTAAAATAATAAAAAGGTGGAAATTTGTCTTTTTGACCGGATCTTTCTTTGGTTGCCGGTTTGTGCGTGACAGCTGGCCGTGTTAAACTCGGACTTATGGATTTGAATTTTAAATTAATAAAATAAAATAATAAACTAATTAATTTCGATTACTTGGTTCTTAGGTTGGGGAGAGGTCGTTGCATTTAATTTGATTTTTAACTTGCTGACAGGTGGTCTGATTAATATTTAATTTGATTATATTTTATATTATGAAGATGACCTAAACCTGCAATAGCCGGTTATCCAGGTTATTTTGGATAAGACAGCCTAGTCACGTGAATTTCGCATGCTTCCGTGCCAAATTTATGCTGGTCTATAATTTGTTTTTTAATTAATTAATTAATCACCGTTTTAATTAATTAATCACTGTTTATCCATTACATGCTTGGATTCAGATACTCTGTATAATGAAGTTTCCATTTCATGAATCATTTTTTATTACTTAACAGAAAATAATTATTTATCTTGAATATAAATAAAGGTGAACAAGGTACAGTGATAATTATTTGAGTATTTAATATAATCGAATTTATGTAATTTAGGAAGTGGACTGTGTATTACTGCAAGCTGTAGAGTTTGTGGAAGATGTTTGATCCTTAAAATTAGGATCCAATGATGTTTATGAAACAAATATTATAGATAATGCTGTTGATAGTATAATTACAATGATTTGGTTAGAAATTGACGAATAGTGAATATTTGGTGTACAAATATGTCTTTTAATGCGTACAACAAAACAAAACTTTGTAACTATTCGAGCTTGAAATTGCTAAGTTTGCATTTGTTATTGCTCTGCATCAATTTTATAAGAATGTTGAGGACATATTTACAGTTATGTGACTTTCGTATGTGCTTGTCTGAGAATATCAACAGTTATTTTTTGTTGCAATTTGTGATCTTAGTTTAGGTTTCATGAGTTGCTGATCATTGGATCATTTATTTGGATGCACAGGTTGGAGTGGGCATCCTGTGTGCAGGAAACGGTACCATTTTATTATAAGGAACAACAACAATCCCTTTTCTGGGTACCATCAGATGTGTATGCGATGTGGATCCATGTTGCACATGTTGGATTCACGGTGAGACAAGTATCCCTTGTGTTTCTTTTAGGTCTTCTTTGTTTGGAGTTTTTGAGGCACTCCTTTGAAAAGCTAACAGAATTTTAAAAACCAACTGTTGTATAGTTTTTCACTAAATTATCACAATTTCAAGATGTTTAGTCCATATTAGTTCTTATGTCTTGAGAAAATTTGAAGCTTTATATGAAGTATGTGCAGTTAATAATATTTCATATATGATTTGGTCATGTTTTGCTGCTTCCTTGATATTCAGTTCAGTGTATGTTAGGCTAGCGTGTGAATGCATATTTTGTTAGTAAGAACGAGATTGCCATCTCATCTACTCTGGACTGGAAAATGATAATTGTACTATAATAGTTGCACTACTCTTGTACTCTTAGACACAGTGAAGTGGGGTCCATTGCAACTCTTAATTTACTTTTGCAATTTATATGAAAAAAAGTCCCGCTTATTTGTGTGTAGGAGTACATAAGAGTAGCATAACTCTTGTGTATGGTTATCACTACTACTCCGAATAGGTGGTCAGTTATCATCACACAAAATCTATCGTAAAGTAAATAAAGCGATTTGAAAAAGCCTAATTACGTTGTTGAGGTGGTGCATTGTTCATTGATGCTTTTAATAAAACTGATTTGATTGCATTGAAGAACAGAGGATGTGGTGTAAGTGATGAGAAAAGGAAAGGGTAAAAAGGAGAGGTGACAGTGGAAGGGAAAGAGAAGAAATATAAAGGTCACAAGGAGGCAAGTGAAGGTCCATGTAGATAAAAGAATTAAATAAAGGATAAAGTTTCCTTTTGCTTATACATTCTTTATACATCCTCAAAATTTAATTTGTTCCTTCCCCTTAATTTTGTGTTCGAGTTTGAGGCATGTTTCAAATTGATCATTTATTCCTTGTATGTGTGCAGTAGAATAATGCAGCCATGCAGCACTAGTAATAGTTATCATTTGAGGAAGGGTACATGAGTTTCTTTGTGTGTTTATTACAAGAATTTGATCTACCTAGGTTAGTGTCATTCTGTGTGTATCTTTTTTCAAGCAATCTTATAAGTTGTAAGCTGTTACCAGTTAATATCTGCTTCCTGTAGCCAGTTCATTTTGTTTGTTTTTTCACCATTTAAACCTACTTCTTTATGATTTTGGGTATATTAGTGCAAGAGATATATGAACTGAATGCTATCGTTTCCTTAATTTCCATTATTACCATGAGTCAGCCAGTTTTGCACAGTTTTCTTGTTAGAATGTTTGAAACAGATATGTTGCAGACCACTGTGCAAGGATCACTATAGATATCCTGGGATTGCCTTAGCTCTTTTACTTTGATCAACATTTTCTCATCAACAATCCTTTGCATCACGAAGTTGGAATAAACAAGTTTATATGTCAGTTATGTTAGCTGGATATTAAATTTTTTTTCTTGCATGTATAAATAAGGATACTTATGTTAAACACCTATAATGGCATTATGGCACTGGCTTGAAGATTTATTTGCTTTTTTTTTTAGCTTCAACAATGAGATAAGGAAGAATGTGCATTTTGCGTAACATGCTATTACCTTGTATCTTTGTGAGTATGTCTTGCGGATAGTGAAAGCTTCTTATAAACAGATCATTTGCTCAGGCTTAAGTTCTGTTAGGTTACCTTTAAATTGGTCTTTTTAGAGCTCCTGAAATGCGCTTTTGGATTCCTGATTACCTCATTTCGGATTCCTGATTATTGGGAATCAGTGAAAAGGTGTAGCTTTTACTGATAGATGTATTCTCTGGTTGCATGAGGGCCGTTCCTAGTACTTAGGAAAGCCTCTTTTAAAATGGTTTCTCAAGGCATTTTGTGAGGATCTTAATTTTTCTTTGCTACCCTGGTTGTAATGTGCAGCTTAATGAGGCCGTTTTATGGTTATAAGGTTGCACTTTTGAGCTGAACAGAGACCATGTTAACAGGACAACAGCATTTCCATCTTTCTAGCTATTTTAGCTCTCTTAAAGTAAGCAGAGAGGGCCTTTAGCAGTATTGTGCTTCAAGTAGCTTGTATAGAAGGAAGCAAAAAATGTGTTAAGAGCATTGTTAATGGCTAGGCATGTTAGCCATACATTATATACTGTTAATTATTAGTCGACATTGTTGCAAATATATTATGTTTGAATTGTGCAGCAGTTTTCAGTTATATGTAATCTTTAGGAATCCCTAAAGATGAGTTTCCGAGTATGTATTTAGTACCATTCAAACTTCGTTATGTTTCTTACTTTTACAAGTGCTCATGTGATTGCTCATGTGATGTAGGCTTATTTCCTTGTGCAACTACGGTGTTTTTCCATCAGTTTAAGTAAAGGCTATTCTATATTGTGCAGAATTTCTTTGAAGGATCCGTTGTTCTTCTGTTGCATTATAAAATTATACAATGATAAGTTATATGCTTTGTCTTATATATCTGTGTTTCTTTGTAGGTGCATGTCATGCAAGTATGAGATGACAGCGGCAGATTTTGACGAGTGGGCATACCGTCAGCTTGAAGACTCTAGCCATTTGTTGCATGGGGTAGTGCATGCTAATGGCTATGGCCATCTTCTCAGAATTAATGGTAGAGAAGGTGGTTCAAAGCATCTAACAGGATGTGATGTCATGGGCTTCTGGGATCGCTTGTGTAAAATGCTTCATGTCAGGTATGAACTTTTTGGTTTTCATTTTGTTTGTTTCTTCACTCAACTGTTATTTCCTTCCCCTAAGCCCTTTTTACAACAACTCTGTCCTCTCTCAAACCTATAACATATAGCACGATCACCTAATTGAGCGAACAAACGTAACTCACCAATCACCATGTGGGCAGCTGAGTTAGGATGTTACATGGAAAATCTAATGAAGGCGCTAATTTCAAATAACTAATAGGAATTGAGGGTCTAAATAACATTTCAATGATTGATAAATTATTTTTGGAAAAAAAGAGATTTGAGGGATCAATATCTAAAACCCTATATTCTATAAAATACGTGAAATAATTGTAGGGTTCTGCACCATCTGAATTTGATCCTGAGCTTGTTTGAACTAGAAGGGTAGTAGGAAAGTCTTCTGAGAATATAATATGCATAGCTAGATAACTGTCCCCGCGCAGCCATGCCGTCTTCAAAAGATAGATGGTGAAGCTGAGCTTAGACGGTAGATGATAAGCTTTCTGCTATTTTTAAGTTACAATAACCGTAATCATTTTTATGGGGACATTTGTGCTAAATGCGTCATCATAGTTTTGATAATGTAAGGTTTGGGATGACATTTTATGCCCATCTTGCCCATTTTATCTCCTTGGAATCTGACCAAAAGTTTTTTTTATTATCCATTTCATTCTACACAAGACAACACATGACCGTTGTGCTTTCCGCAGGTAGATATAAATTTGGTTTTGTACTAGTATATCCCTTTATAGAGAATTATATTCTATTTTTATTACCCCCTAATAGTGTTGGTAGGGGATATATTTTAGGGTTTGATCACAACTTTTGGGAAGAAAAAGATCTACAAATTTAAGCGATATCAGATTTATAGTAATTTTCCTGATGTACAAGCATTTATATGTTCTTTTATACAATTGCAGAAAGGTGACAGTTATGGACATATCAAAGAAGTATGGGATGGAGTACCGTCTACTCCATGCAGTAACTGCTGGTCATCCATGGTATGGAGACTGGGGCTACGAATTTGTTGCTGGAAGCTATGCTCTCACTTCTCAAGCTTACCAAAAAGCTGTTGTCACTCTGTCCAATATGCCCTTGTCATTTCTCTTCTCCCATTCCCGTTCACTACGCACCCCGGTGCAAAACACAGTATCATTATACTGGTCTCTTGCAGATCGCAAACTGGAGACAGTGAGGGACCTTTTTTGTTATGTGACCTATCTACTTCACAAGTCTCATGAGAACCCGTCACAATTCGAAACTAACTTAAGAAAGAATCTTAAAGATGATGCCACGAGAGGAATATTATGTGCATGGGGCAAACATGACATTGAAAGGGCTGAAGAGGTGATGGTGAAAGTTCTCCGAGCTGTAGGTGGTAGTCGGTGGGTGACTTGGAAATCTCTTCGAGGAGCAGCATGCCGAGCTGTTGCATCACCTGAGTTACTTGATTATTGCCTCAAGGAACTAGCTCATAAGGTCACTAATGATGGTATGCATGTTGCTGTCCGGTGCAATCCTGATAACAATGCCATAGAATACAGGTAATCTCCCTACTCCCATTATATTTTGGTATTTTATTATTATTATTATTATTTAATGTTCAAGCTGCTTGATGACTACTACTCTTTTGTAGGCTTGAAACTGGTCCAAACAAACAGTGTCCAAAAGAAAATGTCATTAGACCATCAGCTGACCAATTATTGCATGATCTTAAATTCCTGTATGATGCACTTCTAAACCCAACCACGATGCAATCCTACAAACCTGACAGCATTAGACAAACTGCATGCAGCTCAGCAGCCAAACTTCTTGACTGCAAGCGATTCATCAAGAACTATGAGGAACCCATTTCAAAAACCAGACCGTTGAATCCGTTTTCACTACGCATCTGGTGCCATGTTGAACTAGTAAACCAACCGAAGGACTACATTGCTCCACCACCAGAGCTCCTAATCCTACCTGCAACTGCCACAGTTGCTGATCTTAAGCTTCATGCTACAAAAGCTTTCCAGGATACTTACCTAATTTTTGAGAAGTTCCAAGCCGAAGAGCTTGTTGACCATGGAGATGTCGATGACTGTATTGATGCCAGACTTTTGGTTGGCGCAAATGGGAGTATAAAGGTCAGGGGAAGGTGTTTTGGGGATGAGTATAGACTGGGACAGTTCAGGATGGAGAGGGGGCTAGAGAACTGGACAGTGGACTGTGCATGTGGAGCCAAGGATGATGATGGTGAAAGAATGCTAGCCTGTGATTCTTGTGGAGTGTGGCAGCACACTAGGTGCGCTGGTATCAGCGACTTGGATGCTGTGCCTGTGAAGTTCGTTTGTAGAAAGTGTTCAAGTGCGAGCAAGTCTAAAGCTCGTAGTGGTGGAAAAGGCAAGGCCAATGGAAGATACAAGGTGAGCACCTCAAATGGTAACAAGAGATGCAAGGATGAAGTTGCAGCACCTGCTATGGATGGAAGGGCATACGGGCGGATGACTACAGTGGGGTGAGCTTAACATGGAAAAAAAAAGGTTTGTACATAAGAGAGGATAGAGAGTAGGAGAATATGAGGCTTGATGAATGAGCCCTGGCCTGCCTGTATTAGTTGTTGTATGGCCTACTTTTGAACAATTTTCCAGGTGCAAAATATCCTTTTTTTTGCCTTAATGAAAATGGTGCCTCATCGTGTGCCATGTGCCAAATCTGCAATGTTTTGGTCAAATGTATTATGTTAAAATTATTATGAAAATACAATCAAATTTGGCAGCTGAATTCACATAATGACTTGTAAAGTAGCAGAAACTGGCAACCAACCTGTTACGCTTGCCTAGCTGGTTCTTCATCTTGCACAAGGGAGTCAAAACGATTCATTTGCACGAGTTCACTGATAAATTAATCAGAACATTGTAGCCAAATACACAGCCAATACATCTCACTGAGCCTACATAGCAGGCCTTTTGTATTTTCACTTTGTGAGGATCTGAGTGAAGAATTTGAGGGTTTTGTCTCGAAAGGAAGCAGTAACTGATCTTCCGTCAAATGTTGTTGACTGAGAGCTCTAGACAGCATAAAGTACCTCGTTACCACCTGCTTGCACAAGCCAAGCAGCTTTGGTACATCAGTTGCTGTCAAATCTTCTGCTTTATCCATGAAGGGATAGTTGTCACCTGCAGTTTCACATGAACAAATTTGTTGTGGTTATCTATTTAACAAAAAGCATAATTTTTTCATGTACTACAAGGAAATATATCTGACAACATTCATTCTGTGTCCATTAAATTTTCAAGAAGTTCAAAGTTATAAATATGGTTACCAAGATTCCCAAAATTATAAACATGTTATGAAAATTGAGGATATGAATAGACTCATTCACATACAGATCATGGGATTTATTTTTTTATGAAATCTCATATACAGGACTATAGAGTGACAGTAAGGATGACTTATCTGTCAACTTTTCCACTGTCACCCTCAAAAAAACCAAACTGTCTTATCTAAAGTTACCAGGGTACGGTTAACCTCTGGATTTGAAATCACTGATTATCTCACAAGAACATTTTGTAGTGTAGTATCAGTAAGAGGAGAAAGGGTTAAGTATTTACATCCATTGTTCAAGGAACCCTAGATGCTGCATCAAAGCAAAGGGTCATCAAGAAGGGCATTCTAGTGCGTTGTAGATTCTTATCCAAGACTTGTATCATTTGTCCAAAACTAAGAAAATTAATCAATTGACAGCTAAACTATTCCAAGGGTGTGATCTTAACAAAATTCACTGACCTGATCTTTCCAGGGAATCAAGAATAATTACATTGGCCTAAAAGCTCAAAGCCTTTACATCTGGGCTTAAGTTCCTAACCGCATTTGTACACACAATTTTTGTTTAGTTTTCATCACAACTTCAGAAGCATTGTTAACTTAATAATTTGACATGAAATGATATATACTGGCTAACGGCCTTTCCATGGGCAACAAATTGAACAGGGATTAAAGATAAACTAGCTACTATAAGAAGTTTTCCTCCCTATAAGAGAAAGGGTGGGAATTCTATTAATTCAGCAATTAATAGTACTAATCATATTAATTCAGCAATTAATAAGGACAATAATCGTGGATGCGACACAGAAAGGCAAATATAGCTATAAGCATGGTGTAGGTAAATATCATGAAATGGGTTAATTTCTGGGGTCAGTTATGTTCTTACAGGAACAAAACACACACTTGAAATAATTATAAGATATACATCGTAGAATATTCTAAAATTTTTAAGACAGACTTCTTACCTTCAGAATTAATCGCCTTGCCTCGCCTTATCGCAGGAGGGATCACGCCTTCAAAAGATCGAGGCACACTAGTATTTTTTTCTGTCCCTTTGATGGCTGATTTTGCAGATCGCATATTGTTTACAAACTCATTATCATCCATGGATAATGAGCTAGCATTTATATTTCGTATAAACGATTTCGCAGATATAAGATTAGTAAGGTAATACTCCATTTCTGAATCAAGCTTTCAATGCCATCTAAAGAGGTGAATAAATTTAAGATTTGAATGCAATTGTGGAGGATTCGCCTGCATCAGTAATTTAGTACCGTTAATCCAGTCTTCACGTGTCAAAAGAGAAAACTTTGTCAAGTGACACCATGGGAAAAAGTGAAGTCCTTAGAAAATGGTGAAAAAATAGTAATAATAATAACTTGAAATGTATAACTTGTAAATTGGTAAACAGAATCATCATTCACAAACTCATTTTATCACTCACCAAGCAGCAATATATGACAAGATAGAAAGAATTTCCTACTGAATATTTATGCTCAACAAGCACCAAATGAGAACCTGGCCAGGTTTGAAGTTTCTATGGGATGTAACACTATGATGTTGGCGGGTAACATAACTTGCATACATATAAAGGAACACTACACTAGGAATGGATGATTAGCTTCTGTAAACCATTACTTGTTCAACAACTAGAAGCAAACTAAATGCTACGAACTTGTTAAAAGTTACATGTATGACAACAACTTAAGGGGAAGTTTTCTTCGTCAGAAACACATTCAATTGAAAATGTTACTCCAAGCTTGGTGAGTGAAACTTTTTAGCTCATGTTCAGACGTTTGTAGTTTGCCCACTACTATTAGTCATTGTTACCAGACTCAACAAATATGTGGGAAATCCTCGTCTCAGATAGAAAGTGTAAATGTTTATATTAGACCTTTTTAAGATAGATTTTACAGTAGACTCTTACCCTCCTCAGAAAAGAATTCTCAAACCGTTTTAACCTAGAAGATGTAAAATAGAAAATGTACTGTAACATCACCCTATAGGATCGTCATGCTATGTTCAGAAAGCTTCAGATACTCTATTTAAAAACTTATCAGGATCATAACATGTAATTTCATCGTTAGAAATATATAAAAAAAAGCCAACAATTGATTAGATTTTATAAACAAGTTCTCTAAAAGGTTAATAGCATGTCTAAATATTGTAAACAAGTTTCTACATTTAATAAGGATGTATTTTCAACCGTCCCCTGATCCATGAAACTTATAATTACCTCCCTAGTCTATATCAGCAATTTTCGGCACAATCTCAAGTTCCATCCAAAAGCGAGTGCCACGGAGTGCATATGATCTGCACTTTGCCTGTTATTCCTACAACACCTGTAAATTTTCAACGAACTGTGATAATAAGTTGAGGGGGAGAGTGGAAGGTATAGCTAGGGCTGGTGCTGTACACGATTAACTGGATCCAATTGGTTCCTAACCAAACTTGGGACCAATCCTGTACATGTCCCAAGTATTCAAAGTCAAGATACAGACTGCAACCAAAAGAATTTTTCGGTTGGGAAAATGATCGAATTAAAACAATATGAACCCCTACAGTCTTTATCAGGGTATGGATGGATTTAAAGGAGCCAAGCCCCACTGTCAAACTTTAACATGATCCGGAGATATCCCAAAAAGAGTCCATCATTCTTCCCTTTTTGTATTGTGTGTTTGTGTGCGCGCGTGACATATTTTAGTGAGCTAGCAATGTACTAGGTACATCATGATATCATTTGTAAATATCTTTAAATTTGGTATTTTCCATCATTTTTTGCTTTAAAAGTCTAATTCCTATTTCGATGCTCACTTAAATCGTTAAACTAACATATTCACATTTCAAAAACAGATGAGAGATGTTTGGAGAAAGAATTTCTCACATTCCTAAACATGAGGGTAAAACGCAATTAACCTTAATATAAGATTTTGTTTGTTATTAGGCTTTACACAACAATACCCCTTGAACCAAATATCAGATGAAAACAAAACAAAGAAAAGAAGGAAACAATTAAAATAATCTAGTGTATTCATTTCTCTGATGTTCAATTGATTCTTCCACAATGTGTGCATATATGTGGTGCCTTATCATAACCTCTAGGAAATCTGCAACCTTCCTCTGACTCACATCTGTGTCCTCTACCTCTGTCATGACCATTACCGACGACCATAGCTAAATACTCTGAATGAGATGTAGAGGAAACAGTAGAACCAGTTCTACTAGAAACACACAAGACTCTTGAGAATGTCAAACAAAGAGTAGGCAAAGTCTCCTACTAGAATTTGACCACATACTTAATTTATCAGAGGGAAGGATTCAAACCAGACGGAAACTTTACTACGGGTTGTCCTTTACGATATTCGTTCAAGGTCTGCAAATAGAGAACAAGGGGTTAATGTAGTTCTAACTCATCCATTATTCCCTTCATCGCTGCATAGTAATATACCACAGATAGATCCCCTTGTTGCAATGTAAAAAGCTACTCATAGAATTCAAAAGCCCTAGATACATTTGTCTCATTTCACATATCTCCTATAGAATCTCCCATGTCAAAATTTGCAGATTTTAAGAACATCACATATGCAATAATCTTCTCCACACTGTTTAACAACCAGTCACTAACAGACCAGTCTACATATGTGCGGTCTTTTGGATCCGCTCCATCTGATATCTAGTGTTTCATCTTCGTTTTCTGAACCAATAAAATGACAGAATGATGGTTCCCACTAAGTGGTCTGCTCTGTTCAGCTTTATTATTGTTGCATTCAAATGTTACATTAAGTTCTCTCTTCTTAGGGTTATGGACAATGCCATCTGGTTGCTTCATTCAAAGTTGCGCAGAGCTAGATCTCACAAGGTAGCATCCCAAAAGGTTTAGTCGTAGCCAAAGACCAAAGGATCATAACATGAGAGTTAGAACAAATCTAGATAAAAATTACAAGCAAATCCTTACTTCTGTGATCAGCATACAGGCAATAAAAGATTGCAGGGCCAAAAGAAACATAAAAATGGATCCTACAGCTCGTGGAAGAAGAGAAAAAAATGAGCTGGTTGGATTCTGGAGATGACTTCAGGAAGATGGTGACAGAGTTCTGAACATCTAGTCAAAAGGAAGTCAGGACTGGAGCACATCATCAGAAGATGAGGGCTACTTTTCACGATCATCAATGTTAGTTACAGTTATGAGATGGACACCCAAATAAGTGGGTGGATAATATCTTATTCTAAGATAAGATATTCATAATCCTACTGAGCGTAGAATTCTATCTCTAAGCCCTTATATATAGATATAGGATTTTTCATGATGGGATATACAAAAAAGATACAGATAAATATAATACCTGTCATCTGCTTCTTCATTCAAATTCGTGCTTTATGCGATAGTCGCGGGGTGATATGAGGGGGTTTCTGGCTGGTTGCACAATGTGGTTGTCCTCCGGCTGTTAATCAAGATTGGCGTAACGATCCTTCTATAAATGATCCGTTTGGTAAACCCTAAACTTGTTTACGTTTCCTAGATGCATACTATGATTAATGTTGTTTTCGTTGTGCATTATTTATGTAGTAGACCAACCACACTGGCACACTGCATACATGTAGTTATCTGGATCCTACAATCTGTTTGTCAGATTAATGTTCACAATGAGCAATAACATAATATTCGCAATGAGCAACAACACACTGTCAAACATAACATAATGTTCAGAAAGAACTATAACATACTGTTCCTTAACACGGGGAATGGGGTTTTTGTGGCTAGGTTTTTTTTTTCTTGTGCTTGTTTTTTGTCATTAGTTTCCCCCCATTTTTTCTCTAATATCATGCAGAAAGAAAGAGCCAAGAAGTATTACCAAACCTAATGTCCTTCCAATAGATATTAATCAGTACCTGATGTTGGGAATTTACGCCAAAACCCCTAAACAGAAGAAACGCAATAAAGAGAAAATACACCAAGATTTAACGAGATTCGGCAACTGCCTACGTTCTCGGGAGCCACAAAGTAAATTTCTTATTAATCAAACAAGAAATTACTGTTGGCCTTTTTCTTTTGATGATGATTTATAAATAATTTACTTCTAATGTTGTTTGTCTAGTGTTTGTGTTTTTGTATCAATTGTAGACAAACAACATGTTGGAGGATGGATGAATTGCG
>BQKN01061553.1:51784-89187 GCA_022839385.1 Asparagus kiusianus | reverse complement strand
TTTTTGGTTTCTATGTATATGTAGTCATACATATACATATATGTTTCTATGTATATATATAGTTATATATATATACATACGTTGTCTTAAGTTTTCATGCTTAAAAATATGAGATTACATATTTATTATTGTGTTTTGGTTTAACTATATAGACATGAAACAAATTTACATTTATATATATAATCATATGTTTCATACTCTATTTTGTTTAAGAATATATTGCATAGTATATGCAATTTTGAGAAAATATTGTCTTCTTGGTTTATGGACTTAACAATAATCATATACATCTTTTATTAAGTCTACAAAATCATTTTGTAATGTTTCAAAACATGGTTAAGCTAAAATATCAAAACTCATATGTTCACATTTTCATGTTTTGGACTATTTTACAAAATGATGATATTTCTCATTTGGGAGGTCAAAGCCAGTTTTTGTAGTATGTTTATTATTATGTCTACAATCATCTCCCAAAGTTTCATAATTTTTGAAATTTATTTGATATTTTTAAACTTGGATTAAAGTTGAGTTTTTCTGTGCACATCTGGTCTGTGCATGTTTAATTGACTCATAAGTCGACTCACAAATGTCAAAACTCATAAGTCGACTCATAAGAGCAAGTGGAGATCATCTATTGGTGTTTGAGCATTCAACTCTTCTCCCTTTCTCTTGTAATCTATAGAGAAGTTTTCTAAACTCAATTTCTAGCTTTATATTTACATTGTTTATTGATTATCGTCTTTATAAGCTAGATTTTCATAATTGAGTTTAATTTTGATTTACTCATTGTTTACACACACAACCATTGAGCTTATTGTATATTCATACATTGTATAATTTGGATTGTGGGATTTGTGTGACATTGAGTGTGAGCCTACATTGTGTTCTCATCTATTGTAGAGAACAAATTTATATTTGTGTGCTTAAATTGTGAAGTTCACTTTGTAATACACTTGTACACCGAGAGGAGTATGGTGAGGACAGAATCGATAACGAGCGGAGTGGCGTCGGTGACCTAGTGAGAGGTGATAATTTTGAACATTTAAGGGATTCGATACGTGAAAACCAACACTTGAGGTTGTAGCTTGTGTATGTACTTTGTGAGGATTTGTGAGAGTTGTCGGTTGACTTGATAACCGAGTGTGTAGAGTTTTAGGTTAGCTAAAAAACCATATTGTGAGGTGTAAAAGTTTTTCGGGTAAGCGTAGAAAACTCGGTGTGATAGTGAAGATCTCCTCGAGGTGAGGAGCGGGGACGTAGGTAGTGGGGACCGAACCTCGTGAACATATCGTTTGTTTGTGATTGCATTGGCGCACTTATTTTTTATGTTCATATCTTATATCACCTTTTTATATTACTCATTGTTTATATAACCCACTATCTAGTTTAGTTTGTTTACCCTTGAGTGTTTTGTATATCATTGCATATATCTCATATTATATCTTATTGCTAGGATATAGCCCTTTGTTCATATTACATATTCTTGTTCATAATTAGTTGTATATCTATCTTGCAAGAATATATTTGTTAATAAGTTTTAATTGGCATTTAAATCGGATTAGATTAGCATAAACCCTATTCACCCCCCTCTAGGGTTCTTTCCTAGTGGCATTAGGGTCTAACAATTACAAACTTAGAGCAGATCTCAAACTGAGATCTCTTAATAAATACTAATTTATTATTGTAGCTACAGTAACAAATTCCCTTCTTAATACCCCCTCTTAATTCTCTCTTCCCTTTAATCTCCCCTCAAAATCAGAGCGCTGGAGAAAAAAGAAAAAAAACGCAGAAAGGGAAAACGCCGTCGCTGGAAAAATGACAGGGAGAAAAAGCACACGAAGCCTCGGCCCTAGGTTTCCCTATAACCTAGCTGAACTATCGACAAGCTATCGACAGCCTGGATCCACCAGGAGCTCGCCTGGGTGGAGCTCGCTTGCTCCAAACTCGCTTGCAACGCTTCGTCCTCGCCTGTAAAGGCCCCAAGCTCGCCTAAATTAGTCGAGCTCGCCTGCGTCACCCAAAGCTCGCTTGGACTTCGCCAACTCCGCCTGATCGCATCGTCCTCGCCTGAACTTCATCTGCTCGAGCTCGCCAGAGTTAGGGTCGCCTCGAGCTGGAGGTCCCCTGCAAGGTTTGATTCTTCACTTAAATCTAATAATCTCCCACTTAGAGAACAAACCGTCGTCAGCAGGCTATCTCAACAAGCATCATCTCCTGTATGGCTTTGCCCTCATCACCTATGCATGAAGGCCAACTCCAGTTGCGCACAACTCCAGTTTCTGAATGATCACCGTATTTGTTAACATATCTAATGGATTCTTATTTAGAATTTTTTTCCAATTTCAACACGTCATCTTCCAACAGGGATTTGATGAAAGTGATACCGAAGCCCAATATGCTTCGTTCTAGAATGAAATACAGAATTCTTAGCCAAGTGTATCACACTCTGGCTATCACTGTGCAAGACATTCCTCTTCTGTTTGAATCCCAGCTCAGTTAACAAACCCTGAAGTCATATCATCTCTTTACTGGCTTCAGTCGCTGCTACATACTCAACTTCTGTAATAGATAGAATGGCAATCTTTTGTATCTGTGACATCTAACTAATAGTTATAGTTCCGACAGTGAATACATAGCCAGTGGTGCTTCTTCGGTGATCGACTTTACCTCCAAAGCCTACATCTACGAACCCTTGCACTTTCACCTCCCTTACCAAAGTGTAAACACTTATGTGCGGTGCCTCGTAGATATCTCAGAATCCACTTGACCGCTTCCTAATGAGCTTTTCCTGGACTCGACATAAATCGACTGACCACTCCCACTACATGGTCAATGTCTGGTCTCGTACAGACCATTACGTACATTAAGCTTCCAATGGCTGCGGCGTAAGGAATCTTAGTCATACTCTCTTTTTCTTTTTCTGACTGAGGAGAATGGTCTTTTGATAAGCGAAAATGGCTAGTCAAGGGTGTGCTGACTGGCTTGGCGTCGCCCATGTTGAATCTCTACAAAACGCGATTGATGTACTCTGTCTGAGACAACTGCAAGAACCATTTCTTCTTGTCTCTCGTGATTTGCATTCCAAAGATCTTCTTTGCAGGACCTAAGTCCTTCATGTCAAATTCCTTTGACAACTGCTGCTTCAAACTCCTGATAACCTTCATATCTGTACCTATAACCAACATATCATCAACATACAGCAGTAAGATGACATAACTGGATTGATATCTTTTAAAGTAACAACAGTGATCGACGTTACATTTCTGAAAACTTTTCTTGTGCATGAAGCCGTCAAACTTCCTGTACCACTGTCTTAGGGCTTGTTTCAGGCCATACAAACTTTTTTAAATCTGCACACCAGGTTCTTCTTTTCTTCTGAGAAACCGTCTGACTGGTGCATGTATATCTCCTCTTCTAAATCTCCATGAAGAAACACCATCTTCATGTCCAACTGCTCGAGATAAAGATCTTCAATAGCTACAATACTCATCACTGTCCTGATAGTATTTAGCTTCACCACGGGAGCAAAAATATCGGTGTAGTCAATTCCTTCATTCTGCTGGAATCATTTGACAACTAATTGGGCTTTGTATTTTCTGAAGCTATCCTGCTCTTCTTTCACCCGATACACCCATTTGTTGTGAAGTGCCTTCTTACCCGTGGGCAATTCAGCTAGTTCCTATGTCTGATTTGAGATGAGAAACTTCATCTCATCTTTCATGGCAAGCTCCCACTTGCTCGCATCTCCACTCTGACAAGCTTCATCGTAGCTTTCAGGCTCTCCTCCATCTGTCAGCAACAAATAGTTTATATATCTCCTGTTGGACACAGGAGGCCAAGAAGACCTTCTCAATATCAAAGTTGGTGCGTCGGGCTCCTGCGTACCGTTTTGTCCAACAGACTCTTCTGGCTGAGGACCTTCTGCATTGGGTTCTTCTGAGAGGTTACTCGGGACATCATCTGCATCTACAAATGTTGACTCGCTCTCTGAATCATCTGTCTTGTGCATGTCCTTGTACATTACCTTCTTGTTGATTATCACATCTCTGTTCCTGATCACCTTTTTGTTTTCGTTGTCCCAAATACGGTAGCCGAACTCATCTTCACCATAGCCAATGAAAGTGTATTTCTTTGACTTGGGATCAAGCTTATTCCTGCCTTGATCACTAATATGCACATAAGCTACACAACCAAAAACCTTAAGATGTGTGAATTTTACCTCCTTTTCACACCATACTTCTTCTGGTATTCTGTGCTCTAATAGAATCGATGGACCTCGGTTGATCAAGTAAGTTATTGTGTTGACCGTTTCTGCCTAGAACTACTTTGGTAGGCCTGACTGTATCCAAATACTTCTGGCTCTCTCTGTCAACGTTCGGTTCATCCGCTCATCAACACCATTTTGCTGAAGCGTGCCAGGCACGGTTCTCTCCATTCTGATCCCGTGCTCATAGCAGAACTTCTTGAATCCGGTGTCTTTATACTCACCGTCATTATCGGTCCTGAGCTTCTTTATTCTCAGACCGGTCTTATTCTCGACCATAGCTTTTCACCTCCTGAAAACTTCAAACACTTCTGACTTATGCTTCAGAAAGTAGACCCACACTTTCCGAGAGTGATCATCGATAAAAGTCACGAAGTAGTGTTTTTCACCAATGGACGCGGTGGTGGTTGGTCTCCAAACATCTGAGTGAACGAACTCTAGCTTATCCTTCCTGGGGGTTCTGTCACTTGTCTGAAAGCTAACTGATGCGGGCATCTAGGAGCATACACGGGATTTTCGCCGTGTCTATCAACGTAGGAGACGTCGCGCGCCGGCTGTGCACCAGATTCCTATCATCTGGTTCTGATTGATGACAGATTTAGTAGTTGAGATTAATTGATTAGGATCCCTATTTTGTTGCATTTTGAATTTCGAATTTGACTTTTGAATTTCAAATTATGGTTTAGATTTGGCAAGTAGTTAGTTTTAATTTCTGATTATTTGAGAGAGATTCTGTGAGATTTCCAAAACTGTAATCTTTCTCTTTAAAAGAAATTGCTGTAATCAGAAGTGGTATTGAAGAATAAAAACAAAAAAATTATCTTGCTTGATTGTGGTATGAAACCCTAGCAGTCTCGTTTTCTTCCCTGCAGCAATTAAAAGAAAAAGAACATAAAAAGAGATTCGTTACTGTTCATCTTCCTCCTTAAACTCCAATCACCCAAACCCACTTCCCTGCAGCAGCCGCCTTCAGCTCCGACCGCCGGCATCCCCGACCAGTTCGCCGCCAACTCCCTACAGCAGCACCGCCAGCCGCCGCCCCTTCCCCCCCTGCCGCTGACCGCCTCCACGTCTCCCGACCGTTGCGTGAGCACCGCCGCCCTCCGACCCGACCGCCGGCCACTCCGAACCGAACGCCTCCAGCCCCGACCCGAGCGCCGCCTAGGTCGACACCACCACCCCCCTCTGCTCCGCGTCGTTCTTTCGATTGACGATCCTGTTGAGAGGAGTGTTTGGGTGTGGGTGACTTAAATCAGAGATCCTTATTCATTCAGATCCGATCCTATTGATTTGAGTCAAGTGTGGACCAGACCACTTGATCCAATCTGAAACTGTTGGGATTAGTGAGTTAGATTCGCACCTACTTGATCCCTGACTCTGCAATCGGTGGTGTATGGCAGATCCTGACGCTGAAGACGCTGATCTTGTGCTTGACCCAGAGACGGGTATAGTTGATTTACAGCTTTCCCCGTGGTTCGACTATCAGACGTTCGAAACTGTGTCTGAATACGTCGAACGCGTGACTCATCAGATTGTCAGTAGTGTGGAAGCCCAGTTAGGCATCAGTTCGTTTCATAGGCGTTTCAGTCCAGACGCACCACTTCATCCCAATTACGTGGCTCTCGGAGGAGAACTTCCTCCCCTCATTTTTGACGTGTACGAGCCACCACCAGAGGAGCCTCCCGTCGAACCAGTTCAACCCGACGAAGGTTTAACTTTCTTTCGCCCAAATATTTTCGGAACTGCTGTTGCATGCATGTTGTTATCAATATTATTATCAATTGTGTTTGTGCTGTATTCAGTTTGATTAGTGAGCGAGCGATTCAATTGCCAAGTATATTTACTAGTCTAAATATTACAATTTGAACTGTATTAAGAGAACGAATTATTACATTTATTTTCCGGATAATTTACAAAGAGTTTGAACTTAGTACATTGCACTTTTGCTTAAAAGCCATCGAAAGCTACACTTTATTCTTGAGCTTCCTGCCTAGATCGATCGCTGATTTAGCGAAGCATTGTTGTCGTTGATCTTCATACCTGCATCACATTGTTTCACATCATTTTTGGTATCAGAGAACATGGTTCTAGGTTAGGAAATTTTTATTAGTTGAGTCTTCAAAAAAAAAAAATCATCTCTTTAGTTATTAGTACACATATTTCATTGCATTTACTTGTTAGTGCATGCCCACTCGTACCGGTCTACCCTATCGTTTAGGAGAGTCAAGTGAGTCGACTAGTGAGTCCAGTATGTCAGGCAACAGCGATCCCGAACTCCATAAGAAACTCGATAAGCTAGCAGGACAATTAGGTGCCGTAGTCCAGGGTTTAGCAAATCTCTGAAATGAAACCAACGAAAAGTTTGCTAGGCTCGAGGAAGCTCGTGTTGCAAACCCGCCACCGTAAGGTCAAGGTTATGAACACTTCGCCCCGCCGCTGCAAGGTCAAGGCTATGGAAACATCGTTCAGCGACCCCCACATCAACCGGTACCTGATCCGGATGCGCAATATTTGAGGAGTATTAAGGTCAACGCACCAACCTTTGACGGCAAGCTCGACCCACAAGCCTTCTTGGATTGGCTAAAGAGCATGGATCGTTACTTTGATTGGTACGTCCTGACGGAACCCCGAAAGGTCAAGTTCGCTGCTATGAAACTTATCGGACCTGCTTGCTAATATTGGACCAACCTCGAAACGTTGAGGCACATTAGAGGTGAGTTACCGATTACTACTTGGCGAGAAATGACCAACGAACTTAAACAGAAATACCTTCTACCATCATTTTATCATCGATTGCTAGATAAGTGGCATCGTCTCACTCAAGGAACTAAATCTGCGAAAGACTACGTCGCACAATTTGACGAACTGTTCACTCGATGCAACACCATTGAACAAGAGGCGCCAATGAAAGTTTTGTCGAAATTTAGAGCTGGATTGAGAAGCGACCTGCAAAACGAACTCTTTGCTAGGGGAATACACTCTTGAGAAAGCTTACGCACTAGTTCAAGATCTAGATGAAGCCAAATTCCATCAATCTTATAGGAATCAGGATTTTAGAGCTCATTCTTCCCAATCTTCCCGTGCCACTACTTCTAGTCATCCCCTGAGTCGATCTAACCCCAGTTCTTTCCAGTCTAAAGTCAACCCCAAAGGCAAGGAACTGGAGAGAGATTTCTCTAAGATTGGCGCTCACGTCAAGTGCTACAAATGCCAAGGGTATGGACATGTTTCTGCGAATTGTCCGACCCGTCACAAAGTGGCTATCATCGATGGACAATACGAATATGAACCTGAGCCTGACAGTGATGAGTTTGTCCATCAAGTTGACGATGATACTGATGATTTCGAGGATGATACAGATGATACTATCTTAGGTTGTCTTAGACAAATTAAAACTCCTACCGTATCAGTTGTCAGATGCGCCATCTCTCAACCCAAGGCTGTTGATGATTGGAGACGTACTTTCATTTTTCATACGTTCACAAAGATTGGTGATAAAAATTATAAAGTGATCGTGGACAGTGAAAGTTGTATTAACGCGGTCTCCTCAGCTGTGATCGCTAAGCTTGGTCTTAAAGTTATACCGCATCCTAATCCATACAAGGTATCATGGATTAACGACACCGCGCTCAATGTCCAAGAGAGATGTTTAGTCCCTCTTCAATTTGCCATTTATAAGGACAAAGTTTGGTGCGATGTTCTGAAAATGGATGTGGGTCAGGTTATTCTTGGAAGACCCTGGTTATTTGATAACGACGTTCATATCTTCGGGCGATCCAATATGCTATTGTTCGAGCACGACGGAAAGAAGGTCAAGATCCTACTGGGTCAACCAAAAGGAAATGACAAGAAGCCTGATCTAAACAAGTCTTCCCAAGGCGTTAACCTGATTAGAGCCAAAGAGATTGATCGTGAACTAGCCAACGGAGCTCCTATTTTCGCCCTCGCCGCTAGAGAAGCTCCGAAGGATATTTCTAATGTGGTTCCCCCAGAAGTCGCTGCTGTGTTGGAAGAATTATCTGACGTCTTCCCTGAGGACCTCCCGGACCAATTACCTCCGATGCGTGATATCCAACACGCAATCGACTTAGTCCCGGGAGCAACCCTTCCCAATTTGCCTCATTATCGGATGAACCCCAATGAGCATGCAGAGCTGAAGAGGCAAGTTGATGAGCTATTAAAGAAGGGCTTTGTGAAAGAAAGCATGAGCCCTTGTGTGGTCCTCGCATTACTGACGCCAAAGAAAGACGGAACATGGCGTATGTGTGTGGATAGCCGTGTAATTAACAAGATCACGGTGAAATACCGTTTCCCCATTCCTCGGTTGGATGACATGCTTGATCTAATGTCAGGAGCCACTATTTTTTCTAAGATTGATCTTAAGAGTGACTACCATCAGATTCGCATCCGTCCCGATGACGAGTGGAAGACCGCTTTCAAGACGAAAGATGGATTGTACGAATGGATGGTCATGCCCTTTGGGTTGACTAACGCTCCGAGCACTTTTATGAGAGTGATGACTCAAGTACTCCGCCCCTTCACGGGAAAATTTTTGGTTGTGTACTTCGACGATATCCTTATTTATAGTAACTCTCATGAGCAGCATGTGAACCATCTGCGTCAAGTCTGTGCCGTGCTAAAAAAAAAGCAACTTTATGCTAATCCTAAGAAATGTACTTTTCTTACACATCAAGTCATTTTTTTAGGATTCGTGGTCTCGTCTGAAGGAGTGTACGATGACCCTGAAAAGGTTAGAGCAATCGAAGAATGGCCCGAACCCAAAAACATTAAAGACGTTCGAAGCTTTCACGGACTCGCTACTTTTTATCGTCGGTTTATTAAGGGCTTCAGTACTATCATGACCCCTATTACCGATTGCTTGAAAAAGGCGAGTTCGAGTGGTCAAAGGCTGCTACCAAGGCATTTGAAGAGATCAAACAAAGAATGTCGCAGGCTCCTGTTATGCGCCTGCCCGATTTTTCTAAAGTCTTCGAAATTACGTGCGATGCCTCTGGTATTGGTATAGGTGGAGTCCTATCTTAAGAAGAACATCCCGTTGCTTACTTTAGTAGAAGCTTAATGACACTAGGCAACGTTATTCCACCTATGATAAAGAGTTCTATGCGGTGATACAATCTCTTCGACACTGGCGTCACTATCTGCTCCCGCAAGAATTCGTCATATATTCTGACCACGAAGCTCTTTGATATATTCACTCCCAAAAGAAGTCGAACGCTAGACATGGTCGATGGGTTGAGTTCCTCCAGGATTATACCTACACGATCAAACATAAAGCGGGAGTAGAAAATAAAGCCGCCGACGCACTCAGTCGCCGCATGCACCTTCTCTCTATCATGAGTGCGGAAGTAGTTGGCTTTGAGAAAGTCAGAGAACAGTATGAATCGTGCCCTGATTTTAGTGAGGTTTATACTTTGCTGAATGATGGAGTGACCCGTGAAGTTGATGGCTTTCTCCTGAAGGATGGATATCTTTTCCATTTTCGCAAGTTATGTATTCCCGACACCTCTCTGAGAGAATTCTTGATTTGGGAATTACACGCTGGAGGTCTTGCAGGACATTTTGGGAATAACAAGACTGTTGAAGCAGTTGAATGTCGTTTCTATTGGACAAGCATTAAACGTGACGTTGTTAGACTAGTGGGTCGATGTCACACATGTCAACTAGCTAAGCAGCGTAAACAGAACACTGGCCTGTATACTCCTCTTCCTGTCCCAAATTGTCCATGGCAAGATGTCAGTATGGACTTCGTGTTAGGACTCCCGAAAACGATTAGAAAACACGATTCTGTCTTTGTTGTTGTGGACCGTTTCTCCAAAATGGCCCACTTCATACCATGCTTCAAAACTTCCGACGCTTCTCATGTGGCCAAGCTATACTTCAACGAAGTTGTTAAACTGCACGGACTTCCGAAAACAATCGTGTCAGATAGGGATGTTAAATTTACAAGTTATTTTTGGAAAACCCTTTGACACAAAATGGGAACCAAACTTTAATTCTCTACGGCCTTTCATCCCCAGACTGACGACCAAACTGAGGTAGTCAATCGGAGCTTAGGTAACCTATTGAGATCGCTAGTTGGTGAGAATCTTAGGAGTTGGGATCAACATCTGCCTACTGCTGAATTTGCTTATAATAACTCTGTTAATAGGTCTACAGGTGTCAGTCCAGCTGAAGTCGTATATGGTTACAAACCTAGACAGCCTATAAATCTTGTCCCCGTATCTGCACATCATAGAGTATCTGAGTCAGCATCTGCATTTGCATCTCGCATTCATGACTTGCATAAAGACATCAGTAAAAAGATCAATGACAGCAATGCTAACTATAAAATGCGAGCAGATCTAAGAAGGAAGTTTAAAGAATTTAATGTTGGTGATTATGTGATGGTTCGGATACGTCCGGAACGGTTTCCTCCGGGAACTGTTAAAAAGTTGCATGCGCGAAGTGCAGGACCTTTTAAAATTCTCAAGAAAATTAATGATAATGCTTATGTTCTCGATCTTCCCGAATGTTTTAATATTGGTTCGACTTTTAATATTGAGGATTTAGTAGAGTACAAAGGCCCACATTTTAACCCTGACAACCCACTGGTTGATGAGCCTACCCCTGAGCCTATTTCTGAGAGCTCCCCTTTACCTCCACTTCCCCAGATATCACCTACATATACAGCACATGACAATATTATTTCTACTAGCAATGATGGTAATATTGTTTCTACTAGCAATGATGGTATCCGTAGGTACTTGGTACGTTGGAAAGGACGACCTGAGTCAGATGACACTTGGCTCGATAGGGATGACTTACATAGGCTGGATCCAGATCTTTTTGAGCAGTATGACAGCCATCTTGATTCACACTCGACAGAGTCGAGTTCTCTCCCACCTGGGGAGAATGTTGCGGGCATCCAGGAGCATACACGGGATTTTCGTCGTGTCTATCAACGTAGGAGACGTCGCGCACCAGCTGTGCACCAGATTCCTATCATCTGGTTCTGATTGATGACAGATTTAGTAGTTGAGATTGATTGATTAGGATCCCTATTTTGTTGCATTTTGAATTTCGAATTTGACTTTTGAATTTCAAATTATGGTTTAGATTTGGCAAGTAGTTAGTTTTAATTTCTGATTATTTGAGAGAGATTCTGTGAGATTTCCAAAACTGTAATCTTTCTCTTTAAAAGAAATTGCTGTAATCAGAAAAGGTATTGAAGAATAAAAACAAAAAAATTATCTTGCTTGATTGTGGTGTGAAACCCTAGCAGTAATCTCGTTTTCTTCCCTGCAGCAATTAAAAGAAAAAGAACATAAAAAGAGATTCGTTACTGTTCATCTTCCTCCTTAAACTCCAATCACCCAAAACCCACTTCCCTGCAGCAGCCGCCTTCAGCTCCGACCGCCAGCATCCCCGACCAGTTCGCCGCCAACTCCCTGCAGCAGCAAACCCGATCGAAGCTAATGAGAAGATCTAAAAAGGTTATGCTTAGTGATATCATCACATCATCAATAGCTACAAAACATGTATTTTATTATATTGGTTACCTGTGCATTGTTGGATAATATTCCATAGCCATTGAGATGAAGAAAACTCAATAAGAAACTGTGCATAATATAGAGTTCATAAATCACTGTTATTAGAAGTTTGCATGTTGGTGAGGCTGATGCTCAAGATACTAGTACTAGAACTCAGCCAATCCTTAAATACACAGAACATAATTATTATGTCTTTTTTCTTTCTTAGTAGTGCACATAATTATAATTATTAATAATAGTATAAATAGGAGTTCCTTCTTTATGTTGCAAAGAATATTACATTGTTCAATAATTAATATCATCTTAGTAATAAAAATTTGGACGGTATAAATTAAAAACATTAGAGATTCGGTTGTACTTGCCCTTTCTTATTAATTATCATTTCTGGTATTGTTTGCAAAATTTTTTTATATTCAAGGATTTATATATATTTCCTTATTCATAGAAACATTTAAAAGAATCTCTAATGTTTGGTCCAAATTCTGTGTCACAGAACATAAAATTTGTTGTTCATGCGCATCCAACTTATCTGAAGTCCTTGATGAGCTCTTCAAATCCGCTGTAAGGACCGTGATTTTCGATTGTGATTTGAATAAAATTTTCTGGTATTTAAATATTAAATATTATTTTTTTAAAAGAGTATTTGTATTTTTCCCTAATTTTCTATGATTTAAAAATACGGTATTATAATATTTTAATGGTTTTGCTAATTATAAATTTAGCTGTTCGGTGAAACTTTTTAAATTAATAGTTAATTATTCATTATTGTTATTATTATTTTGACCATAAATTTTTAATATTTATTTAAATAATTTTTCTTGTATATTTTTTTATATATAGGGGTATTTTCCCAGTGTTTTCCCCCCTCACCGGTATATCACTCTGTATCTCTCTCTCTCCTACCCCACTTCCCCTAAATCACTCCTTAATTTCCTCCTCATTTCTCGCAATTCCCTCCTCGTGTTTCCCCCTCTTCTTTTTTTTAATCTCTCGTGCTCTCTCTCTCACTCACGAGCTCTTTTTTTCTCTCTACAAAATCTCATCTCTCTCTCTCTCCCCATCATCACCACCATCAACCTCTCTCCGACCCCCTCTCTTTCTCTCCCCTCCGCGCCAGTGACCACCAGCCTCACCACCGCTCCGACCAAGTCCGCCACCCAGACCTCCTCCCCGCCGCCTTCGATCTCGCGCAGCCCTTCTCCCCGCTCGAGCCTCCCCCTTCTCCGGCCACAGCAGCCCCTCCCCCTCCGCTCGAGCTCCTCCCCCGTCGGCGCTCCTATCTCGCCTGAGCTCGCCCCCACCTTGGCCGCACCGAACACCACCGTCGCCGCCTTCAAGTCGCCCTCAGCCCTAACTGCCCTACCGCTCCTCCCGAGCTCGAAGCCGCCACCAGCCCTAAATCCGACAGCTCCAGCCGTGCCCGCCGCCTGAGCTCGCTGTGCCCGCCGCCTGAGATCCATCCCCACCCTCAGCCGCGACCAGCCCCTCCTCCGACCACCGCTCACCCTCTCTTCTCCGATCTTAGTTCGCCGCTCCCCAGCTCCGCCCTGTGCCGCCGCTCACCAAGCCCCTGCTCCGCTTGAGAACCACCACGAGCTCCAGCAGCCGCACCTCCCCTTGCACCTCCTCAGACCGTCTCCACCAGCCTCGCTACGCATCGCTGCCCTCAGCCCGACGCCGAGCTCCAGCACCTCCCTATCGCTGACCAGATCTCCTCGACAGCCGCTGACGTCGAACCACCGCCGCCCATCTCAGATCTGAGCCCCAACAGCCCTTAGTCCACGCCGCCGGCGAACCCCCAACACCACCTGCATCCCCTTCTCGTCCGCCTCTTCCACTTCGACGCCGTCTCTTCAGATCCACGCCAACGAACTCAACCACGCTGAACATCCGTGCCTGAACCAAATCCAAGCCGCTGTCAACGTCGCCTCGATCGTCACACGCCGCGTCCGCATCGGCCCCACCGCTCGTCATCAGGCCCCTTGGCCTCGTAGGCAAGATCCTACTTCTCTGGACTTGTCAATTCAATTTTAGATCTGCGAATTAATTATATGCATGTTTAGACTGTATTATGATTATGTTGTACATTGTGATATATCTGCGTGGGATTGTTTGATGAAGAATATTAATTATGAGGTGTTGTTTTGAAAAAGAAAAGAATATTTTTTAAAAGAATATTTTTAGAATAATTATTGTGAGAAATATTTTAAAAGAAATTATTTTTAGGAGAATAATACTAAAAATAAACATTTAAAGATTGTTTTGGAATTAATTATAATGAGAAAATATTTGAAGAAACTATTTTGTAAGAGAACTTTTAAATAAATAGATTTATGATTTTATGATTAGAAATAATTTAAAAGAAATTATTTTGTAAAGGATTATTTTGGAATTAATAAGCTAATTATTTTTAAAGGTTAGTTTAAAATTAAATGGTTTATTTTGAGTAATTATAATAATAGATATTTTAAAAGAATTTATTATACTATACATGCACGTTCGATTCATAGTTATCCTATACAGTCATGCTCATGTCATATTGAGTCTCGTAATTATATTTCATGTGATTACTCATTTGATTCGTATTATTGTCTGATATCACATCTTTATCGTGCTTCCTTATACTTATGCTTGAATGCATTAGCCTAGAATTCCATACAGGTTTGCTTTGCAATTCGCTGCCGGGAAACGTATTATTGTTTGTAACCTTGTATAATTAATTGCCGGCCTTGTATATTATTGATGACCTTGTATTGTATTCGTTTACTCATTTATGGCTGTGTATCATTACGGTGGATGGCCTTCGTGCCTATATATTTGGTTTCATTCCTGTGTCGGCTATACGCCTTGATTTCCTCCAAATTGTGGAGATGAACCGACTTTATTCTTGTAGGCGATTTCGCCATTCTCACTAAAATAGGGAGGGGAGATTAACGTCCTGATTTATTGACAATCCTGATTTGAGTCCCTCTACACCTAGAATGATTTGTTTAGACTCTTTCATTCATACTATTGCTCAATTATTCGAAATTGAATCCGAAGTCGCTCCTCGTTTCCTGTGCCGACCTATCTACAATGGAACTAGATCTTGAGATTCTCCCCGTTGACGTCGTAGGATTCCTTGTTATGTTGTCATTATACTTATGATTAATTTCTATATTTTCTTTGGTTGGATCGCTTCCTCGTTTAGCGTGTATACTTCCTTTTCGACAGTTAGTAGTTGTTTCTTTATTCTGCATCGATCTATCTATCATCGGACTTGACTGAAGAATTTCTTCTTCATCATTTCTAGTGCATTATAATATTACTATTTTCATATATATATTTGTATATATATATACTGTAACAAATCATTATTACATGATATGTCATGATATTATTGCACATGAATTGTTATATTACTATTGCCTTGCTGTGATTGAGAACCATTAGCAGTCATGACCATAGTGGCCTTGTGTGACCTAGAGACATGTGTTGTGTTGACTTAGAAAATCAAGAAGAGTTGGGGTGGGAAAGTCTTTGTTTATGTGATTGGATATGGTTGTTGATATGTCTTCCAGGCTCATACCAGTGGATCGGTGTCGCCACTGGGGTTGGTTTGTTGAGTCAAAGTAGATCGGTGTCGCTACTTTGGTTCATGAATTTATTTGCTTGGATGATATGCGAACAATCAGTTATAAGATGATATGAACGTTGACTCTGTGTGAGATTTGTACCAGTGACCTGTTATAGAATGGTTAGTTATATGACCTTGTTACTTGAGGTAATTATGGATTCTTGTGAGATGTAGGCCTGTTGTATTTCTTTTATACATAGATCGGGATTAATATTTAATCATCTACAATTTGAGACATATGGTATATACATGAGGGTTTCCTTGTTTGGATTATTTCGCTCGACGTACTACGTCTCGAGTTGTAGATTTTTAAGTATTAATTTCATCTAGTGTATGACCTTGTTACTTGGATGATTATTCTGATCGTTGGCTGCATGATCGACTTGTTACTTGGTTGACTTTATTGGATTCTCCTAATTTTTATATTCTAGTGGTAGATTGCATTTAGGTTATTAGTATTCCAGTAGCATGCTTCTTTTACTATTATTACTGTTTTTGCTTGGGTCGTTCGACTGTTCCTATTTCTCCATTGTGGGATCTTGCCGTGTGCCATGCACCCTGACGTACACCTGTTTTTCTCTGGAGTACATCAGATTTAGGAGATGAACAGCCTCAGTTCGGGATAGTACATGAGCCAGAGTTTTTACAGCAGTGAGGTCTTCCAGATGGATCAGAAGAATAACCTGAAGCTTAGACTTTATTTCTGTAGTAGTTGATGAGCGCTAGATCTCTTTTGCAGAACCTTATTTTAGTCTGATGTTGGATTTAGTTGTTTTAGCAGTACTTTCCTTTTATTCCTATTAGACTATGTATTTTTATATTTTTAGTTGGACGGTTTTGTAATAAGGGCGTGTTTGACCCAACTCTGTGTCTTGGATGATATTCTATTTATGATATGTATCTTTTCCATTCTGAGTTGTTCATTATACTCTTGCTATGTGCGATCGGGGACCTGTGACTTCGTATATTATATTGTTTCCAGACGCTTAGCGTATTAGGCTGAGAAGAAAAGAAAGAAAAAAATAGTATATATTTCTTCTCAATCTAATACGTCGCGGGCTTGTTCACATTCCGATTCCCGGGTATTTTGGGAAGCGGGGCGTGACATCCGCCAAGGTATTTCACAAAGTTATCTGAATATATTGCAGTTATCATCAACCATATGCATGTTTTACTATTTACATCATGGGGTGAGAATTAGAACAACCTCAATTATGATGTTACCCTTAAATTCTTAGTTGTGTCATTGAGCATTGTTTACATGAAAATCTTAAAGGGAAAAGAAGTAATTATAAATCATTGTTATCGGTGTGTCCCCCTAACTACAACATCTTCTGCTATCACGGGATATGCTTAATTAACGGTATCAAGGTCAGTGAGAGGACATGATTGAGGCGTTATAAATTCTAGGACTTTGGAGACAAACGTATTTACTTCCTTCCATAGTTATCTATGTGAAGATGTACCACTTTACTTGGTTTCCAAATATTTAGTTGTGAGTTGGTAAATCTCTTGAGAACTTCAGGTGATAATGCGTGTACTTTTAATTAATCCAAAGGTTGAATGAGTTAAAATTCTCATTCATGTTGAACATAGCAACAAAGGTTATTGAAATACTATGAAATGAATAAGATGTTCTCTTTTCTTGAACAACAGGACTTTTGTTTTGCAAGGAATTTTTTTGTTTTCATTTACTTCAACTTCCAATTCAGAATCAGCTCCAGTTTCTTATTTCATTGCTTTAAACTGCAAAAGTTTGAAACATGCATCATAACTTTTGAGACAACACCCACTTGATATTAGTCTGAAACATGCATGAAGTTTCAATTACTCATTGAATATTATCTACACTGTTAATGTGAATACTAGGTTTCATACTTTTTTGAGCTTTTCACAGGAATGTATTGATGGTGATGAGTAATAATACTTGCTCCTTTTTTGTTTTGTATTGTTTACCTTGTTCTAATTTGGTAAGGTGAGAGAGTCCGAATTGAACTAAAGAAAATCATAATGCAAGCTCGAATGGATAAAAATTCAGCCAAGCAAAAATTACACAAGTATTTTCTTGTCACTTTATCCCGTTTCAATTAATGACTCGCTGAAGATTGTAGACTAACATACATCCTTGATGTTGCAGCTCATCCATGAAAAGCCTCAAGTGATTCAAGAGTAAGCATTAGGAAAGGCAATTCCAAATCAGCAAATAATTACCAAACTGGAGAGGGTCTTGGGAGTGAAACTGAGATGAAAGAAATAATTTGCCCAGTATAAAATTAGTAACTTATGGAACTTTGACATATGCAGCAAATGGTTCTATTTTGATTTTGAGCACCTTGAACTGATGATAGTGTATATGAAGTGTGGAGCTGATTCTGTGTCTTTTAGATTAATTGTTTATATTTGTTGACAGATGTCCTGTCTCTTTGAGTTTTGACAAGGCGGGTTTTAAATTATTATGTGGGGTTCATAATTTGATGAGTGAAAATTTACTTGGTCTTCAAATATTTAAACTCATGTAGTTTTTTAATATGCATCACGTGCAACGCACGTGTGGCATACTAGTATATATAAAAATATATAATATATATATAAAGAGAAGTTTACCGACAGCTTGAGCCATCTCGTTTAGAGCTTCTTGGAGAGTCCCAAAAGCGACGTGGTTATTTTCGGTTAATCCCTGTAACCCCAACTTCTCTTTTTATATAATATATATATAAAAAGAGAAGTTTACCGACATCTCACCTTCTCTTTTAAGCCGAGAAATCAGGAGATGGAGGAATGAAAGAAAGAAAAAAAATCATCAAAGAAAACCCACAAAAAAGACGGAGATCTGTCTCTCTTTGAATCAATAGAAGGCTTGTGAATGGAGAAAAGAAGATCACGGCAACAAATCAGGATCCTAAGGTATAATCTCTTTTCAAATTTCATAGTAAATCTTAGTAAATCGAATGAGGAAGTTAACTTGTTACGAATATGAAGTTAAAAATCTAGGGTTTACAAAGGATTTTTTTTATGTATTTAGGATGCATGAAACAGACTAAAAAAAATAAATAAATAAATAAATATACTGACCTAGATCTGACGAGGGTCTGCCGTCGACCTCTCCTAGTCGCCAGCAATTCTCGTCACCATCTTGTAGTCATGGAGAGAGAGAGAGAGAGAGAGAGGAAGAGAGAGGCGCCTCAGATGCCTCCAGCCGAAAAAAAGAAAGGAAAGAACAGATGAAGATGGAAGATAATTAGGTGAAATTAATATAAAGGGAGAAAATTCTATAAAAACCCCCTTAGTTATTTTTAGCTTTGTTAACAAACCATCTTGGGTGGAGGATAATTCATTCTAAGTCCCTAAAAGCCACAAAGATTGTAAATAAACACTAACAGAAAAATCTAGGATCATATATGAACAGAATAATTACATATAGACCTCTATCAATTACTCTATTTGCAAACAAGTCCAATTTGAAGAATAAAAGATAACTATTGGCTTGATTAATTCCCTATAACCCCATATCTTATCATAAATTATTAGGAAGTCCAGAAGCTAGTATATGAGAGTTATAAAAATTTTGATAAATTGCTAAAATTAACAATAAGCTCATATGTATTGTAGAATTTAATTATTATTGATTATATCTGAATTTATTAGGCTCTAGATTATGAATTGATTTACCTATAATATATATTTGTCTTGAGTTAATAATTAGTCATATATCTTATATTATAGGATCTGGTTGATATCAAAGGGACTAATATTTTGGGATAATCGTGTCCACTAGAGGTGAGTTCATTTCTCGCTAGTATTTTATAATATGAAATTGTATGAGTATTATATTTGATTTATCTTGTGATAAAAAAATAAATAATATGTCATTTTCATGTATATAAAGATTTGACCTATTTCTGTTGTGGTTTATCCTATAATACGATGTTAGCCTCGTACAATATATGAAAAGCAAAATTGATTTTTATGTAAAATATGAAAAATTAATTTGGCTCTCATGTAATTTTCAAATAATTGTGGGCATTGTTTTATTTGAAAGTTTTTGATAAAATATTTGGAATGTATTTCAACAGTTTAACGGATTCAAAGATTTTCCGTGACTTAGTATCTGATAAAAGAAAAAGTACAAATCCGTAAACTGTTTTAACTAAAATGAGGAGCTTTATCTTGTCAACTTTATTTGAAAATATTTGTAAATTCTGATATGCAATGTATTACTCATTGAACATGTGATCTCGATGTTTTCAAGCCCTCAAATAGTCCACTATGGATTACTTCTGCCTGCCATATGGTGAATGCACCTTTATTTGGCCCCTCTGTATTGACCCTTCTGTATTGGCCCTTCTAAAATTTATTTTGGCGCATCTGTATTTGGCCAGTAACCTATGACAGAGTTCGGTGCATTCGATTCCCGGGAATTATCTGTCAATGTGATGTGTTTTACGCATTCCCTTGCTACTGGCTATAATTCGTAGCCTTCGTGTGACCTATGAGGTGACTTTTATATTCATGAATAACTCATCGAGAATTAAGATTTTGATAATTGACTGTGAAATTGAGAAAATAATAATTCTCTAGTTTGTACAAATTAGTAGCTCTTTTCCGTCTTAATGTTTACCTTGATTCAAAAATGGTGTGATTTCAAGAAACTTCACAGTATATTCAGTTGCACATAAGAAAGAAAATACAATTATTGTATTTTTTAAAGACGATAATATTATGATATTTGGATCGTATTTTGCTATCTTTGAATTTCTAATGCAAAACTTGTAATTCGTTGTTTTTGAGAATTATTCTTATTACTATTTTGTTAGTTATCTAGGAACTCTAGTGAGAAATGTTCTCAGTGAGCGCTAGCTCACCCCGTTGTTTTTAAATTTTTTTCAGATCCAGCGTAGCTTCATACTAGCCGAACTTTTGGTTTGAGCTTTTGGCTGAGAGGCTCTTCTTTTTGATGTTACCTTCAGCACAATTTATTTTTTTTGTAAAAATGTTTATAACGTGAGCTTGTGGGTTGTAAGTACCGATTATATACATATATAGTGGCTCTGACTTCTATCATCAACAGGTTTATGAATATTTTGTGATAAACTATATGATATGAAGTGCCAGGCTTGACCCGTGCATAAGAATTATCTCATGCACGGATCGCTGCTGTCACGCACCCCGCATTTACAAATTTCCGCTGCAGTTTCGGGGCGTGACAGGCTGGTGATCATAAACATATATTATTTATAATTTTTGTATGCTTAGATTTTATTAAATATGTTTAAATTACATTTTGGGACATTATATTATATGTGCACATCATTCAATATGGCAATCCAATATTTGCTACATACCCTCGATATTTCCTCGATATCTACAATCTAATATGAACTTTGGTCATCTGATATTTCCCTGGTATCGAATATTCAAAACCTTGGCATGGAGTAAGCAAGGGCGGAGGTACTCATAAGAGTGTGGTGTCAAGTGACACCACCGTCACATTGAAAAACGAATAAGCTTAGTTTATGAAAACATTATAAAGTGACAACAAATAACCCATTAACCCACAAAGGCCCAAGCCCAAAATAAAGTTATCCTACATAAAGTTAATCCATTAATTTAAAAGACACAATTCTAAGATACCATATACCAAAGAGAGCAATAGTTTTATAAAAAGAGGGAAAAAAAGATGTTGTGTATCTGTTGATATATTTGTTTATTAAGTTAGTATTGATATTATTAATTACAATGGCACCTTTAGAAATATCATTCTTTAGTTAAATTTATAAAGAAGTGTCTGCATAATACATCAATAGATGAATGACAACATAGTAACTTAACTATATTGAAGAGAATATATTTAGTGGTATTTCTAATGAGTCTATTATTGCAACAATTTCAAAACATGAAGAGTTGAAGACATGTAGGAGCCAATTGTAATTGTGTTTAGTTCATATACTTTTTGTATTTCATTAAAGTTTAGACTATATTGCCTTTAAATATATATTGTGACATCATTGTTATAAATTTCCAGCTCCGCCACTAGAAGTAAGTGCAAACTGTATTTAGATGGTGGGCTATGATGTGAACATAAAATAAAAGTAATGCCAGATAGTGTCAAATTGTTAACATCATAAACTAAAGATGAAATAAGGACATATTACACAACAGGCACAAAGAATGAGATAAGAACCGTTCCAATGCAATAAGGATTCAATAAATATAATATACATTAACATATCATAAATGTGCACCACCTAAATGTTAAGATTGTTCTTTCATGCATGTAATTACCTCAACAGCGCACTATCTATTTCTTCATCGGTGCAATTAATCCACAAAGGATGCTCCCTTATATCAGCCTTCATTGTCATAAGAAACTCTTGCAACTTTCTGCTGTCATTTTCAGTATTGGTTGTATGGAACGTAAAAGACACAATGAAGCTGCAAATTATACACAGTTTAATCAGCACAAGAAATTAGAAAAATCAAGATTAAATAGTTTAATCAAGTAATAAAGCTTATTACTACATACAAGCAAAAAATGCATTGCATGATCTAAAGAGAAAGCTAAGAAACTGACAGTGTTAATGTTATTATTGCAAGCACATTGGACGACCATTAAACAAGAGTTGCTAGTCAACACTTGAATATTCAACAACAATGAAAGAAGAGCGTATGTCTTTACATGGACATGAAATTTGAGGAGTCCAGTCCGGCACTATCGGGTAGTGTTTAAATGAAATAATAAAATCACCTAGCAAAAATAAAACCCTTGCTAATTGTTTAGCTGAATGATTAAACTCACTACAATTATCAGCTCTTAGCTGCAACGATAATCCCCTTACAGAACAATCAACTTTTTTTAAAATTTCTTTTCAATTTTTGAAGCTAAACATTATTCAAGTATATTTACCGTCTAACTTACATATTTACCTTTTCTGTTTAGGGAAAAGTACATAGTAAATCACCTAGAAGTAACAACATCTCACGATCATTTTCAATTCTTCAGCAACAAAGTATCTTTTAAGACCCTTTAATGTCTTTAGATTTTCTAAACTACAAATACCAATAAAGCATCTCACCAAATTCACATACTTACTTCTTTTAGATAAAAAGTTCTTAGATTTATTGCTCCAAGCTTACTGAAAGAATTTTTAATTTGCATCACCATTTAACAGACGAAACCAGAGGGGACACATGTCAAGCAACAAGGTAGGCAATAAGTGAGTCCAAACACTAAAAAGCTACATGTCCAAAGAAGCTTTTTGCCTCACAGAATAGTCAGGTAAAGCAGATATCTCAAACATAAACAGTCAAATAATGACCAATATTAATTATAACCGCTACATTATCAAGAGAATTAAAAGAGAAATGAATTGCAAGAAAGTCAACATAAAAAGAAGTAAACATTATCGAGACAACTATATCTTGAGTTATTCTTACTAAACAAAGCATCTTCACTAAAACAAACCGAAACAACAACAACAAAAAAAAAAAACTGAAAAAAAAGCATTTTCATTTAAACAAACCAAAACAACAACAACAAAAAAAACTGAAAGTTAAACATAACATTAACAGGAGAAATTGCACAAACTGAAACTACTACAAAATGACTCCATTTTTCAAAAAAATAAAATATAAAGATCAATCATTCAATCATCCAAGCAATAAACAGTGAGCTGTTTTAACAATCTGCCAAAAGAAGCACCATAAAGAACAATAAAATTACCCAAACAAAAATTTGCATATAAGATGCAATAATCACTTGAAGACATTAATTCAGTCACATCAAATTTAACCATCCACTTGATCTCTTAGTTTAGGAACTTCTCTGATATCAAAGGAACAAAAAGGTTGGTATTAGTTATCAAGCAGCAAAGAATGCCCAGGAAACAATTTTTGGAAAACCATCAAGAATCCGGCATCCCTGGTTTACTGAAATTCAATAGAAGAAATTATAGGAATCACAACTAAATAGTCCAATTACCTGATCTACATCTAAAAGACACCAGCTGCTTGAAACAAACTTCATAAAGGATAAATTCAATAGCAAAGAAGTAAGCTTTTTCTTTCAAGGCAGATAATCAAAAGAAGATTTTGAAACTCTACAACATTAAATTCAATATAAAACTAAACACCTGGCATCATATAATCTCTCTGATCCTGGACAAGGACATCAAAAGAAACAAGATTGAAACGTCTCACCAATTTCCAGTTCTTCGTATTCAAATAAACTCAGATGAAAATCCTAAAAGTTCAATTATCTGAATTAACTAAAATCCATAATCCAACAACCGATCAAAGCTTACCACATCTAATTCAGACCTCTAAAGCAAAAAAATTCATCTCAGAATCAAGAAAACGTAACGCGTAATATCTCAACACAATTCAATTCCAAACACGCGACGGGAGCTGCTCAAACAAGAGCCAAAACCCCGGAAAAACATCAAACAAACACAAACAACAGCTACTTCCAGACAATTCCGCCTTAATAAACGACCCAAAAGAACAAAGAAAACAGAATTAATCGGAAAGAGGACCTTTTAATGGATCGGACGAGATCGGCAGAAGCTGGATTGCGCAATCGAGCAAGAAAATCGTGGAAATTTGGCTCCGTTGAGGAGGAGGAGGACGAAGAATCCATGTTGGGATTTTTCGAGGGTTTGATCGCTGGAGCTTGTGATGGCGATCGCCGTTTAATTTGTCTCTTTCGTTGTTTTCTATTTTAATTTGGGGTTTTGTTTTTGGAATTCTGATAAAGAACGTGAGATAGCGAGGAACGGTAGGTGCTTTATTATTTATCTATTTAATTTATTTATTGCTTCGCGCGTGGGCGCTGTACAAAAAGTGGAGTTAAAATAGGAACCTGCTTTTTGGGCGTTCGTTGTCGAAATGAACCCTTGTGTGCGAGATAATGCGCTAAAATATCATTTATCCTATAAATTGACATCCCTTAATTAATAAGATCTAAAAAATAATATATATGATAACAATATTTATAAATTAATATACCTAGGGGCTGTTTGTTTCAAATCCTATAATTTTAGGATATGTATTTCACCATGGGATTTAAAATCAATAGGTGTTTTGTTATGAGTTGGGATTTCTAAAATGTTGTTTGTTTCATTAATATTTTGGAATTTGGAATACTACAATTTGTAATTTTTTTTTTTGTTTCAAGCTCAAATTGTAGCATTATCAAATAAAATTTTTTATAATATGATGAATATGCTATCTTGGTGAGGTTACCTCCCACAAAAAGACAAAATTGAGATTTGTCAAATCCTCTCCAATTGAGAGGTAAGCACACTCATTTATGAGATTTGTCAAAATCCTCTCCAATTGCGAGGATTTGACATATTCTAAAAATTGAGCACTTCTTGCACTTTTGTGATTCAATATTCTAAAAATTTTCTCAAAATAAACGCCGTATATGAAATCCCAAAATACAAAAAAACTCATTTTTTGATCCCAAATCTTGTAATCCATACCAAATGCTAAAATTTTTGGTGAAACAAATACCCCCTTAATCGTTTACATCTATTCCAATCCTCGAACTCCTAATTTAAGCGCGAAAATTTATAGATTTTTGCATATAGACTCTTATATTACTCACACTTATAGATTTACCCTTCAAAATTAAAAATATATACAAAAAACTATCCCCCCAAACAAATCATGTCCTTCGTCTTCTTCCATCTTCTTTCTCTCTCGTCTCTCCACTTTCCTCCTCCCTTAAATTACTCCCTCTTCATTTTCCTCTTTCCCAGAATGCTCTCTCTTTCTCCATGATCTGCTTCATCCTTCTCTTCTCCCCTCTGTTACTGCCCCCACCCCTTCCGCCCCAAAATCATCAGATTCTTACCACCTTCTCCACCCATGTTCCTCTTCCCAACCTCTCTCTATTCTCTCATCTCAGTCTTCTCATCCCCTCTTATCCTTTTCTTTCACTCCTCTCTCCCCTCAAACGTTAAGTACAAGTGGAGAAGGAAGGAGAGAAGTGGAGGAGGAAAGTAGAGAGGTTGAGTTTTTATCTAAGTATTTTAATTTGGAGGATAAATTTGTAAGGATGAGAGATATGAGAGGTATATATGCAAAAATACTAATTTCCCACCCAAACCAAAACTCCAGCAACTGAAATAAGTGTAAGTGATTAATTGTATCAATTTATAGATGTTATTGTCACTGGCGTTACTTTTTAAGGTGTTACTTTATAGGCTAAAGTAATATTTTAGCCCAAGATAATGTTTTTTGCAATGATGATAAATAGATGCTTAGAAGCCGTATTTACGGGGATTTGTTTGGAAAAGAAACGTTGCACTCTAAATATAGAGGAATTTTTTAAAATTATACCAAAATAGGTAACCACTAATAAGTTTAGGGTATCTTTGCATAATGCGGGGATTTTTATGTGGTGTCTTTCTCTAAAATTGTTTTCAAACTACTATATAGTGAGTGTTTTGGTCAACAATAGTTCAACTATTTATGCGATTAGTATTAGTATTAAACATATTAACTAATATATTAAAGATAAATTATAATATGATATACTATAATAGTATACAAAATTAATGTATTAAAATATCATATATATAATTAAGACATTATAATACTAAATATTACAACATATTTTTAATATAACATTATATTATAATAATAAAATATTATCTTCAAACATTAATATATTTAATTATTGTTTATATTAATATGTTATTAATATAATTACCATGACATTACATAATAATTTTTACGTTACTATTTTAACATTATATAAATATTATTGTCATTATATATTAATTTTTATTAATGAAAATGTAATAATACACTATTTTTATAATATTATATAATATTTTTATATATGATTTTATTATTCATCATTAATATTTGTTATAATTTATTATTTCATCATTAATAAGTTATGGACTTTATAATTATTGATGCTCGTAAACAAACAGTCGATGGGGGTTTCTGATAATCATATTTTATTATAATTTTATACCCTCATTATCTATTTTATATGAATAAATATGCCACTAATAATTATTTTTATCTTTAAATGCATTTTAATGAAGAATAAATTTCAAAAATCCCATCTCTCAATAAAGCCCACAAATTAATGAAAAACATCAACAAAATTTCAAAATCATTTTTAGAGTTGAAGTCCAAAGCCAAAAGAAGAATTGCCAAATTATCCAAAAGCCCAAGCTAATAAAAGAAGAAGAAAAGCCAAAGTGAAAGCCTAAGCCAAAGAGAAGAAGAGAAGCCCGAACAGCAAAAGGGAAGAAACTCACATCGATAGGTACATCGATAAGCCTATCGATGCCCTTATCGATAGCTCTGGCAGGCAATTACAAATCTAAGGCTAAAAATTAATATTTTTGGATAAGATTTCAATCCAATGGCTCTCATTCACTGATGTTTACTATAAATAGGGGTAGAGAGTGAGGGGTTAGAGGTGTGAAAATTTTTGTAACTCTATTTGGAGAGGATAGCCACTCTTAATTGAGAAGGCCTTCTAAATTTGTAACTTTTGTTATAATTAATAAAATAATTCTTTCACCACTTTAAATATTTCTTCTCTTTGTTGGATGATGAAGATGGAGATGAAGAATTATTTGGAGGTTTGCATTTCTTTTATTTTTCTTTTTTATTTCTTTTTAGTAATTTCTTTATTATTGCTTATTAGTTAGATTTACATTCATGCTTGTAGTATAGATTTATTTTTTTGTCTTTTTATGTCCTTTTTGCACTTTAATTTGTAGAGTAGATTTATTTTCTTGTTCATAGTTTAGATTTTTATTTTCTTTTTATTTTTGTAATTAGTTTTTTCTTCTTGTTTTTATTTCTTAAGATGTGAAATTAAGTCTTGTAGGTATCTTAGAATTATATGAAACTAGTCTAATTTCTTTTATGTTATGCAAATTATTCTCTTACACTTAAAATGATCAAGTTTAGGATAATCAACTAGAGAACTAATTGATAGAAGAAGAATTTGATAATCTATATTTATCTTAAATGGTTTGATAGGTTATACTTATGAATTCTAGGATTACTATCTTGTTGTTGTTCCTATCATGATTTTTATTTTGACTTAGATGATAATTTGATAGGTTATACTTTCCTTAAATGGTTTGATAGTCTATACTTAATAAATCTAAATTGAAATATGACAACAAGAGAATAGTTTGTATTTAATAATTGAGATTAGCTAGTAGATTTAATTCTAGATTTCTCATATCTTTAATTAAATCCTTCATCTTTTGTTTTCTTGTTTT
This sequence comes from Asparagus kiusianus, assembly GCA_022839385.1. Lineage (NCBI taxonomy): Eukaryota > Viridiplantae > Streptophyta > Magnoliopsida > Asparagales > Asparagaceae > Asparagus > Asparagus kiusianus. Next base: position 61,491 of record BQKN01061553.1, on the reverse strand, counting down.
TTCTCTCTTTTTATTCTTGTTTGTTATTCTATTCTTTGATTCTTACTTCTCTTCTCTAAAATTCAATTTATTGTTACTTGCATATATTCATAACAATCACAATCATTCCTCATATCTCTCCACAACCATACTTATTCTTCACTCCTATTTGTCACGCATACAACATAAGAACCAATTTATATTTTCTCCTACAAAACACCTTCCTCGTGAGATCGATAACTTTTTATACTATAACTTGACACGGTTGTGCACTTGTAACATTTTTGGTACATGGCATCAAATTTTTAGCGCCGTTGTCAGGGAAGGTGCTTAAGTAGATTTTAATTATTTTGATTCTTTAACATGTGTGTTTCTTATGAAAGAACTACTTAGATATTAAAGATCAAGGATTGGAGATTAAGGATTTAGATATTCGCTTGTGGTAAGTCTTCTTCCTAATATTTTCAATTCCACACCTTTAGCTAGTTTCTCATAATTAGCGACAATTAGGATAAAAAAACGTTGACCATAATAAAATTCACCCTCCACTTTGAAAATTTACTAACAAGATAATAAATTCAAACAAGAGCTCTCTTTTTTACTTTTATTTAATTGTTAACCATAAAAAATTTTTTATCATCATTTTGTAGTCGCTTTTAATTCATAGGGTTGTATTGCATATAGTTAGTAGGAATTCACCAAAGTGATTGTTGAAAGTACCCTAGAGGGGGGGTGAATAGGGTTATTGCTAATCTTATTAGATATTAATGCCGATTATGACTTATTAAAAAATATATCCTAACAAAGATGATATACAATTAGATATATGCAAGGATATATGATAAGACAAATAAGAAGTAAATAGTGGACACAATAAGCAACCAAACACAATAATATGATCACGGAGTTCGGACCTTCCGTCCTACGTCTCCGCTCCCCACTCTCGGGGAGAACTCCACTATCAACACACCCGGTTTGGAAGCCGGAACTTCTCTACACACTCGGTTTACAAGTTCACCGAAAACTCTCACAATAACTCACAATGTACATACACAAGCTACAACCTCAAGTGTTGGTCCTCACGTATCGACCCCCTCAAGTGCTCGGAATTATCACCTCTCACTAGGCAACCGACGCCACTCCTCTCGGTATCGATCCCGTCCTCACCACACACTCCTATCGGTGTACAAGTGTATTACAAGTGATCTCTCGATATAAGGCTCAAATACAATAATTGTTCTCTACAAATGATGAGAACTCAATTCAGCTCACACTCACTAAATCACACACCACCTCTCAACAAAGTATAGTATGAGATAATCTAAGCTCAATAAGAGTGTGTGTGAAAAGTGAAAAACAATGGAAATCTAAATCAATTTAATGTAGCACAATATGAATATGAAATTGACAATCAATATGCTATAAGAAAGAGTTTAGATAAACTTCTCTGAGAACACAAAGAGCTGAAGAAACAATGATGAGGAGGATGAATTCCTCAGTAGAAAATGAAAGCTTCTTCTTTGTGTAAAAACCTCTCTCTTTAAACGAAACTTGAAACAAGACTTTTAAACACTTCTTAAACACTTGCAAACTTGTTTAAACAAATTTCTTCAGTAGTAGTAAGAGTAAAATGCCAGGGGATATTTATAACAACCCAAGGTATCAGTAAAAACCCAAGTAAAAAGACCAAAAACCCATTAGAAAACAAAACAGTAAACTAGCCGTTACAGTGTTATGGGTCGACTCATCAATGTTTATGAGTCGACTCATAAGTTACCGTTACAACCCAGAAAACAGCTTATGGGTCGACTCATAAAATTCATGAGTCGACTCATCATGCATGGGTCGACTCATGAGGTCATGGGTCGACTCAGCAGAAACAAAACACACAATCCAGCGCAGTTCTTGAGTCGACTTATGACAGGCATGAGTCGACTCAACCTGTCGGGTCGACTCATGAACTAGTGAGTCGACTCAGCAGAAAGAAAAAAGAAACTACGCAGCAGTTTGTGAGTCGACTCATTTCTAGTTATGAGTCGACTCATAAACTTGCACACAGAAAAATTGAGCTTTTGAGTCTGTTAAAAAATATCAAATGAAGTCTAAAAAATATGAAACTTTGAGGAAAGTTTATAAATACGAAATTTAACATGTTGGAAGAAGAATATTTTAATTTGCATTTATCGTTTGTGAAAATCATTGTAATTTGTAAAAACACAAAAATACATGTTTAAGAGAACATATGAATTTGATTTTTGACTTGAAATAAGTTTTGAAAGCTTATGAAATATTTGTATGAACGTAACAAAAGATATTTATAATGTATATATGGTTCAAAACATATTATCATAAAAGTACTTATGTTTTGAGAAAAATCCAAATATGTGTGTGTGAAGAATGAGCTTAAAGAAGAGACACACAAATATAATCCTATACTCAAGAAAGATTCTTCTGAAGCTTGGACTTGAATTGATGGACTTGTTATGCATGGCTTCAATATATCGGTTTAGCTCGAATTCTTGAATATACCTGTATGTACTAAACAAAACAAAGCAAAATACTAAAAACACAATTAGTCATAAATTGTTTGTTTGTCATTATCAAAACAAGATGATCCAACAATTGTAGCACATGATTTGGCACACACTTTAAATATTCTTAAGGGCAAAACCCCCTAATAAAGATAAGGTGAGGGATTTCATCACCATTTCCTTAGCCCAAAAATCACTAATTCCTCACTACACAACCCAAGCCTAATAAAACTCATTAGACGTTGGCCCTAAGGAATTGAGCTCAATAAGGAACAAAGAATCTTTAGGTGAACTGGTTTATGTTTTCTTGGATTGGTTGGTGTCTAAGGCAAGGTTTAAGGGTTATGTAAAGTGCTCTGCAAGGAACGCGGTACTTAATCGATCTCTGATCAACCTCTGTTCCTATCCTTACCTGGCTAACTAACCGAGTAAAACTTTTATCTTTTCACTTAAGGAATTTTTGGTTAGGAGCTGGTCTAGCTGAGTTAGGCTTAACCCTAGAGTTAAAGTGATTGCGAAGTGATTATTATTTTTATTTGGTTTTTCCTTTTTCTTCTTATAGAAAAATAACTCTTATTTTTCTTTTAAAAAAATATATAGGATTTCTTTTAGTTAGGTTTTTCCTAGTTAAAAAAAAACTAACTTTTATTCCTCAAAAAATATATAGGATTTCTTTTAGTTAGGTTTTTCCTTTTTCTTCTCATTTAAAAAACCATTTATTTTTTCTCTTTTCTTAAAAAAATAATAAAAAGAATAATTACAATTTTTTCTTATTTGATTTTTTCATCCTCATATTAACAGGAATTACAGAACTTTATCATCATTGTTTTAAGTCGACAGAACAAATGTAAGTTCTTCAATTCTTATCTGCATTACTTTGTGCATCAAGAATTTACATTGAGGACAATGCAAAATTTAGGTGTGGAGGTGGGAATTAGTTATTTTTTCTTTATTTTACTTTTTTTGTATTTTTGTTATTTTTTTCTTTTTCTTAAAAAAATTATAAATATTGTCACTTGCCAAATTAATAGAGTTAAGTAATAATTGATAGATTTTAAATTTTCTAATTGCTAGTTAGTAATATACTCAAGTTCACCTTTTATGATAACTCCAAATAAATTTCTTAAGAAATAATTTTTTTAAATTAGTATACTTTACTTAACCCTTAACTTAGACTTTTAATTAAAATAATGAAATTTTTGTATGCTTAACTTAGCGTTGAAAATATATTTTTTAGGTTATCATGATTTACACTTTTTTCAGACTATATATATATACTTAAACACACAAAAAAACAAACATAAAAAAAAAAAAGAGTGCGGAAAATGGGCACAAAAAAAACTCTTAAATTCAAGGTGATTCTATCTTATAAAGCCCAAGTTAACTGAGTAATTAAGCCCAAGGAGTATCTCTATACTTAATGACCTAAGCCCAATTGGGTTAGGATCCATTGGCCCAAAACTCGTTAAATGGTCACTTAAAAAGCCCGTTAAAATAGAAAAAATCACCAAGGAAGAAAGAGTTGAAAAAATACTAACAAATGTTTTATATATATAGTTATATTTGTATATATAGTTTTGAAAAATATTTTTGATCAGGAGACTTGAAAATTATTTAAAACAAAGAGTTAGCATGTTCTTTTCAAAAATTTTAAATTAAAATTTTAAGTTTGGCTTGATTTTTGTATTGCTATAATGAGAATATTTTCTAGGAAATTCACTTTGGAGTTATACATAAAAACGTTTTCTTGAGTAGTAACTAGCTTCAATTAGATTGTCTAAATTTATCAAGTAAATTTAGTTATTTACTGATTTTTTTTAATTTGGTAATTCGACCGAATTTTGTGGGTATATTCACTGCAAACCCTCACGAGACTATAACTCGTCCACTAGGGTAATCTAGGGGTTTAAAAGCTTGTTGTATGCGCTAAATACAACCGTGATTCCTGCGAAAGTGAGTTAGGATTTTCTTTTTATTTCTTCGCTAGAGGACTAGCAAATATTTAGATGTGGGGGTATTTGATAATCACATCTTATTACAATTTTATACACTCATTATCTATTTTATATAAATAAATATGCCACTAATAATTATTTTTATCTTTAAATGCAGGTTAATGAAGAATAAATTCCAAAAATCTCATCTCTCAATAAAGCCCACGAATTAATGAAAAACATCAACAAAATTTCAAAATAATTTTTAGAGTTGAAGCCCAAAGCCAAAAGAAGAATTGTCAAATTATCCAAAAGCCCAAGCTAATAAAAGAAGAAGAAAAGCCAAAGTGAAAGCCCAAGTCTAAGAGAAGAAGAGAATCCCGGACAGCAAAAGGGAAGCAACTCACATCGATGCACCCATCGATGTGCCCATCGATGTTCCCATTAGTTGATGAACTTGGGGAGGGTTCGTTGAGAGGCCCTGGGCCATTGAGGTCCTTGCAGGGGGTTTAGTTGTTGGAAGTACTAAAAATACAAAAGAGAGAGTAAAGCTCAGGTGCAAGAAGAAGTTGCCAACCTTCCCTTGGCTTTACCTTTCTTACCTCCCTTTATAGCCCACTTGCCTCTGGGAGCTTAACCCTTGGCTTTTATTAACTATGCATAGGAGGCGATTTGAAAGGTGGACAGGCAGACTACTGAGTCATCTTTCTTCCTCCAGGTGTCGGCAGGCAACTAGGAGGGAAGTCACTTGGTGTCAGGGAAGAGAAGTCTTCTTAGTGCTATGGGTTTGTCAGAGTAGGCAGGGTATAGGGTAGGCCGGCTGTGTAGCCGTCCTTTCTCCAGGTGGCGGTTGGTGATTGGAGGAGAAGTCATTCGTGCACAGGAAAGCATTATGGTAATTTTCTGGGAAATGACTTGTAAGCCGAATAAGCGGCTCGTGCTGGAGATCCTTGTCAGAGCGTATATCTTGATGGGACTGGTCAATGCTGTAGCTTCGAGTGACATTTGAAGTGATCCTGGTCGGATCTTATCCCTTTAGTCAAGGCGGGTTGATCCGTGTGCCATCGTTATGATTTGGCAACCCGACAATCGAGTGGACTTCGGGTCGGGCGTATAATCGAGTTGTCTGCTCGAGGAGTCGTCTTATTTGCGAGGGAAGGACTGATCCTATTCTTCGAGTCGGTCATGATGACCTATCGGTCGGAATAAGGCTTGTCGGCTTGTCTAGTCGAGGGACTTGGCTTTGACTGTGCTTTTGAGCCTCTAAAGTCGATTCGGACCATTGCTCGCTTAGGCTTATGCAGGTATTCTCCCGATACTTCTATTTTGGTACGGTGAAGGACCATAATAGTTGGCCCCTTCAGTTAGAGCTGACTTTGGTCGGGTCTGGGTGAAATAGGAGTGGGTTTGCTCCGAACATTTGGGGTTTTCTAGCCCGCTGATCGTGGCTTAGGGACGTAGCGTGGAGTGCGCTCAACCGCCACCCTTTAGTGAATTGATGGTATCGGTTTTAGGAACCATTTCTTCATAGGAATCAAGGCGTCAGGGGTTAGAGCGGGCGACGCTTCGCTTCGCCACTGGATTAGTGTGAGCGGTGGTTCGTATCTCCAATGATCTGTTTTAGATTCCTGAAGCACATCTGCATTGGTTGCTCCAAGGATTGATCATTTTGAATTCTCCCGCCTGCTTCTTCGGGGGTATATAAATAGTTGCCGACGTTATTGGGAGAGTACTCTATCTAAAGAACATTTTTCTTCATAGGTACTTTCATCACCATTTTTTAGAGATTTCATCATGGCCTTTCCTCAGAATGATCGTGAGAGGAAGCTTAGGGTTCTATACTTATCTTGGTCGAGGATGTCTACGGATGACGCGACGTGGTTGCACGATAGGTACATCTCTCGTGCGACGATGACCATAGGGGTGCCGGACAGCTTGACTCTAATGCACGTGCATGGTGGGGACCGGGTGCCTCTTTATTAGCCGCACTTGCAGTGTGGGTTGCGCCTGCCATTGCATCCCTTTGTAAGGGAAGTTTTTGGGGCTCTAGGGGTTTTCCCTTGGCAATTCCACTCACACGCCATTTGCACTTTAATGGCGTTTATAGACATCTGCTCTGAGGCAGAGGTGGTACCCAGCATTAGCTTGTTGGGGCATGTTGTCAGCGTGAGGTCCGCTGAGGGGGACCCCCACTATTTCTTCTGTTATCGAGGCGATTTTCACTTGGATGCTGACCTCCCCGAGTTGGACGAAGGATGGAGGAGGTTCTTTGCCTGGGTGTTCGGTGCCGACAATATATTGTCCTGCTCAGATTGGCCCGAGGTGCGGGAGAATGTACTGGATCCAAGGGCTCTTAGCGATCCTAAGGCCAAAGATCTCGAGAAGATTCGGGGTCTTCTCGGTCTTTAGGAGTCCAGAGCTTTGGTCAGAGGAGAATTCCTAGAGATAAGAGAGTCCTCCTTGTCCTCCTCCGGCTCCAAAACTTTAGTCCTTCCTCCACAAATGGAGGTCTGTAGAAGAGGTGCCGACTCGGAGGAGCCGAGTTCTTCTAGAAGGCCTTTGAAGAGGATGAAGAAGGATTCTGAGGGTGACGACCATGAGCCTTAGGAAAGAGCTTTTTAAGAATAGATGTCGTCTCTCCCCCTCCCTTTTTCTCTTTCTTTATCTTTTGCCCCTTTTTAAGCCCAGTTGGGCCCCTGTTTTGTAGAGGATGTATAAGACTCTTTTTGAATGAGAGTGGTTTTTATTGTCCTTTGCTTTTGAGAGTTGCTGAAATGATCTGGATGTGTTAAACTTTGTTTTTTCTTATAACGATGTCAGTCCCTCGGGGCCTTATCTCGAGTTCACCTAGGTAGGGTACCGCTGGTGTAGAACTTACTTGGGGGATCTTTGTACCTTGGGCTACTTTTGATATAGTGATCAATGGTTTTAGAACCGACCACGAAGTCATTACACCTCAGGTCCGTCTTCTAGGGAGAGCCGAGGACTTTGTGTCGACTGAGAAACCATTTGCCTTGGTTTATTCCTTAGAAAGAGGCAAGGTTTTTTTTGACTGAGAAGTCGTTTTGCCTTGGACTTTATTCTTTAGGAAGAGCCAAGGGTTTTTTCCGACTGAGAAGTCGTTTTGTTTTGGTTTTACCCAGATTAGGTACCAAGGGTTTTTTATCGACTGAGGAGTCGTTTTGCCTTAGACTTTATTCTTTAGGAAGAGCTAAGGGTTTTTTTCTGACTGAGAAGTCGTTTCGCCTTGGTTTTACCCAGATTAGGTACCAAGGGCTTTTTACCGACTGAGGAGTTGTTTTGCCTTGGACTTTATTCTTTAGGAAGAGCCAAGGGTTTTTTCCGACTGAGAAGTCATTCTGTCTTGGTTTTACCTAGATTAGGTACCGAGGTCTTTTTACCAACTGGGAAATCGTTTTGCCTTGGTTTTACCCAGATTAGGTACCAAGGGCTTTTTACCGACTAAGGAGTCGTTTTGCCTTGGTTTTACCCTGAGGAGGTACCGAGGTCTTTTTATCGCCTGAGGAGTCGTTTTGCCTTGATTTTACCCTGAGGAGGTACCGAGGTCTTTTTACCGACTGAGGAGTCGTTTTGCCTTTGTTTTACCCTGAGGAGGTACCGAGGTCTTTTTACCGACCGAGGAGTCGTTTTGCCTTTGTTTTACCCTGAGGAGGTACCGAGGTCTTTTTACCGACTGAGGAGTCGTTTTGCCTTGGTTTTACCCTGAGGATGTACCGAGGTCTTTTTTCCGATTGAGAAGTCAGTTTTGCCTTGGTTTTACCCTGAGGAGGTACCGAGGTTTTTTTACTGACTGAGAAGTCGTTTGGCCTTGGTTTTACCCTAAGGAGGTACCGAGGTCTTTTTACCAACCGAGAAGTCGTTTCGCCTTGGTTTTACCCAGATTAGGTACCGAGGTCTTTTTACCGACTGAGAAGTCATTTCGCCTTGGTTTTACCATGAGGAGGTACCGAGGTTTTTTTACCGACTGAGAAGTTGTTTCGCCTTGCTTTTATCCAGATTAGATACCAAGGTTTTTTTACCGACTGGGAAGTCGTTTTGCCTTGGACTTTATTCTTTAGGAAGAGCTAATGACTTTTTTTCGACTGAGAAGTCGTTTTGCCTTGGTTTTACCCAGATTAGGTATCAAGATCTTTTTACCGGCTGAGAAGTCATTTTGCCTTGGTTTTACCTTGAGGAGGTACCGAGGTCTTTTTACCGACTGAGAAGTCGTTTCACCTTGGTTTTACCCAGATTAGGTACCAAGGTATTTTTACCAACTGAGAAGTCGTTTTGCCTTGGTTTTACCCTGAGGAGGTACCGAGGTCTTTTTACCAACTGAGAAGTCCTTTTGCCTTGTTTTTACCCTAAGGAGGTACCGAGGTCTTTTTTCTGACTGAGAAGTCGTTTTGCCTTGGACTTTATTCTTTAGGAAGAGCCAAGGAATTTTTTCCGACTGAGAAGTCGTTTCAGATTGGTTTTACCCAGATTAGGTACCAAGGTCTTTTTACCGACTGGGAAGTCGTTTTGCCTTGGACTTTATTCTTTAGGAAGAGCCAATGGCTTTTTTCCGACTGAGAAGTCATTTCGCCTTAGTTTTACCCAGATTAGGTACCAAGGTCTTTTTTTCGACTGAGAAGTCGTTTTGCCTTGGTTTTACCTAGATTAGGTTCCAAGGGCTTTTTTCCGACTGAGGAGTCATTGTGTCTTAGGCCTATCCCGAGGTGGCGCCGAAACTGTTGACTGAGAAGTCGTCGAGCATTGGGCCTATCCTGAGGCGACGTCGAGGTCTTGTAAACGACCGATGGGTCGTTTTGCCTTGGTTTATCCAGATTAGGTACCAAGGGCTTTGTTCCGACTGAGGAGTCATTATGCCTTAGGCCTATCTCGAGGTGGCGCCAAAACTGTTGACTGAGAAGTCATCAAGAATTGGGCCTATCATGAGGCGGCGCCGAGGTCTTGTAACCGACTGAGGGGTCATTTTGCCTTGGTTTACCCAGGTTAGGTACCAAGGGATTTTATTTCCCCCAGGGCCGAGAGTCGACTATGGGAGTTGTAACAACCGTGAATTTAGATACGTATTTAAATAAATTTTTCTAGTATTTAAAATGTATATAATATTTTATTAATACTTTTCCTAATTTCTGGAATGTTATGAGTTTTTTAAAAATAAATAAATAAATAAATAAAAATATATAGTCCTAAAATTAGTAATTCTATGAAATGTTAATTTATAGCTACAATGAATATTTTAAATAATTATTTT
>BQKN01061553.1:15247-35481 GCA_022839385.1 Asparagus kiusianus | reverse complement strand
AGGCAATCGGGAAGAGCCTTGATTCTCGTTGGTGAGGATCGACGCTTCAAAGATATGTTTTGCTTGGTCAAAACCATATCTCAAACTTAAAGGGGGCGATTTGACTCTACATTGCGCTTTATAAGGCAGGGATATGTTGTCGACATACCCTGTGTTGTGATTGCACAATGTGGCCAAATCGTCTCACCCTTTATAAGGCAATGACTCTATCTTAATTATTTGTAAGATGAGTTCAATTCCCCTTCATAATAGAGACTAACCAGTGTTTAATTGTCTATTTTGCAGTGGGGTACCCTTCTGGATCGTTCTCATCCCACGCAGTCTGTGGGCGTCGTGGCGAGTATTACTCGACCTCCGACGATCCTTCTCCTATTCCAGCTACTCCTCAGTTTGCTTCGGGTACATCGACTGAGGTTGCCCAGGTGGTGAGGGAAGGTAGTCATCGAGCTATTCGTCAGCTGATCACAGATGCGCCTTTTGTGAAGGATGCCAGCTCTACTCAGCCTCTTCGGAAGAGCGACTTCCTGTTTGGTGATTCTGTCGATGACCCAGAAGCCGTATTCATTGACGCTGAGCAGTGGCTCCATAAGACCGGCAGCGGCTTCATATACTTGCCGGAGATTCATCGACATCGCTCGTTGACTGAGCTCAGGCGTCAGGCCGTGACGCGGGAGATGTCGTGGCGTTTGACTGAGGATCATGAGAGTGTTCATTGCGGTTACGTCACTCATCAGGCAGCTCCTGGCTCGAGCAGGAGTCATATCACTGGATTGCATCCTGGAGTGTTGGGACTAGATGCACCACCACGTAACGAGTTTCTCGCCACTGCCTCAACCTTGAGGAATCGCCTCGCTACCCTTGGACGGGAGATGCCTGCTACTCGTCACAGGATTTACGGTTGGGTCCATTCTTTGGACAAGTCTTGGTGGAGTCGCATGACGATGTATGTTTTGAGCCGATGGAGCGAGGAGTTGCACGCTTGCGGTTTGTATGCGGCTGTTCGTGCCACCATGTATGGCTTGCCTGTCAGTTTGAGGCATTTCTGTGCTTTGTTCGAGCTATATAATCCAGACTCGAACACTTTTCTGACCCGGCAGGGGGAGTTGGGCTTGGCTCTCCATGAGATGCACAGGATTTCTGGCTTGCCCATGGGACAGATGCTATACCAGGAGTACTTTCCCTCTAACCATGAATTGGACCAGTTGAAGGATCGCATGCCTGATCGCTATGAGACTTTATGGGATCTCACTTGTCATTATCACATTGCTTTAGCACAGTCTGAGCCTTTAGCGAAAAGGACTAAGGCCTCCGTGAGTCTGAAGCAGTTTGTGACTATTTGTTCAAGAACCTGGAGAACCGTTCTGACGAGGATATTTGTGAGTTGGCCCCACTCACTCCTTCAGAGGTGAACAGTCTGTTGAAGAAGATTGACGCTCGTTCTTATACTACTAGCAGTCCTGAAGGTGGCTTCCCTGCGAAGACCAAGTTCAGATCTTTCTTATGGCATGCGACCACACCGATCCGACCGATGACTCTTCTTGCCGGCTTTCTTGCTATCTGGTTGAAGAAGTGCGTGGTTCCATACCAGTCTGGCGACGCCTTGCCCTTGGAGGTGCTCTATCCAGCGGTTCAGCTTGCCTACAAGAAAGAACTCTCACTTCTTCCGGTGATGGTAGCTGACATTCACCGAGGACTTCGACAGCTTTCTAGTGCCTTCACACGTAAGGAGACCGATTTGCCGGGTCAGATTCCCACTCTTAAGGTGGAGCTTCCGTACGCTTATCTGATGGCCTGGTTCGTACTCCACCGCTCGGATATGATGTCGGTGCCGAACGCCACAGATCACTCCATTCCCCTGCTACAGTTGCTTGAGAATGGCAGGTGGGAGGGTCGAGGATTTTCTGATGTCAGACAGCAGCTGCAGGTCCACAAGTGTTGGGCATTCTCCACTTGTTTTCCGCAGTTCTCCGGCCGGTACGGCGAGTGCTTGATAGATGATGAGAGGCCAAGAGAGTATCGGACTCACTTAGACATCGGCTGCTTCAATTGGCTGGTGAACATCAGGCCTGGCTATCTGACTTTTCGGGTGAGGGATCAGTGCTTCATAGAGCCATATCTACCCTGCCGATTCGCTCGCCAGTTTGGCTATGATCAGCTCTACATTGGGAATCCTCGTCAGCAGTTTCGGACCCATAGTGGTTTGGTAGACAGTCTCCGTGCATGGTTGTGGACCATGACTGGCTGTACTGGTGCTAATTTCAGTCTCCCGAGTATTGATCGGCAGTTGAACCTCACCTTCTTGAGCTGCAAGTGGTTGCTAACAGCTAACAAGACTGTCCCCGTGAAGCCGATTGCAGAGATAGAGGCTGAGAAGGCTTCTCAGCTTGATTCCCTTAAGATTCGGGAGAACGCTCGAGCACAAAGGACGCGGAACAAGACTCGCCGGATTGATGAAGAGGGCCAGAGGACCTTCAATTCCACAGACGAGGCTTCAGGCGGTGATCCCGAAGATTATGATGACCTTTCCGAGCGAGGTTTATAATTCATCTTTTATTTCTATCTTGCAGAAGTATTGAAACTGACTATGGTTTGATGTTTCAGGGACCACAGTTGATCAAGATGAAGAGTTTCGTCCTCCTCCCCAGGCGAGACCTTCGATCCCCATTGCTAGGCGGAAGAGATTAGCCCGTAAGCCGCGTGCAGCTTCCCGGGCTTCTGATATGGACTTGGCTGGCGATGATCCTGCCGGTGACGGAGGTAATATCCATCCTGTGAACCATTCTCTTGGTTATTCAGAACATTGACTCATGCTCTTCTATCTCTATATAGGAGCGCGTGGAGAGAATGAGATGAGTCCCGATCCCATTCCCGTGTCTTCCGATGAGTTTGACCCACTACCTCATGAAGAGAGGCCTACCGGGGTTGCTGACATTGGAGAGGAGATCAATGTAGGACCCGATTCCGTGAATCAAGGTACATCTAACACTGACACTGAATTTCTTTAGATAATACATCAACGAATTTGTGTATCTTCTAACTGTCCTCTACTTCTTGCTTCTTCAGATAACTTGCAGGAGGCGAATCCTGGAAATGAGGAGGCTGATGCACCTATGAGAGGTAACTCATTTCCATTAGTTGTAGTCTCTTCATTCTTCTTTGGCACTGATATTCTTTTATGTCAGATTTCTCCATCGATGACTTTGACGAGGGAAGCTTGTTTGCGGACACTCCTATGATGCGCTACATATATAGCTCACCTCAGATTGAGGACTAGCTACCTGGAGACATGTTTCTCGAGTCCGCCTTCGCTGAAAATCCCGAGGATGGTTCCTTTGAAGGTATGTGCTTCTTTCTGAGTTAATTATAGGACTAGCCAATCTTGACTAATGCAACTATAATGTAACGCCTCTGCGAATTCTGTTTTGAATCTGGCAGGAGCTTTTGTTGAGAAAGACCCTGTTGAGCCGGCTGTGAGACCAATTACACCAGTTGATGCACCTACAGCCGTTACACCTCCACTACCCCCAACGGATCAAGGGGAAGAAGGTATAAGTTAACTCATTGAAGAGTGTTATTCCTTTTTCTTATTAAGACTTTTGACGGAATTCTCCCTTTTTTGTGTAGGGCGTTCTTCTCGTCTTCATGTCTTAGTGAAGGAGTTGTTATCTGACGACGATCCTGACAAGGTCGTCATCTGCATAGACGTTCGTTCCTTCTTCTCCTTTGTGAATGCTATGATCGGCAAGCTCTTTCACGATGGACTTTCACTTCACCAGTTTAAACCTCTCCTTAATTCCAGAATCAACTTGATAAGGGAAGCAGGATACCCAGATTTGGCGAAGGCCATAGTTGATGATATCGACTGCCTAGAGCATGAGCTTCAGATGTTTCGTGAGCTTCGAGATACCGGAGCCTCTTCCTTCATTGCTGCTGAGCTGGAGACCCATTTACAGTCACTGCGCGAGACTCAGCTTCTTGCTAGTCTTGAGGTTCAGGCGTAGCGAGACCGAGTAGCTCGGGTTGAGACCGGCCTTGCTACCAGATTATCTTCACTTGCCGAGCTCCGCTCTTCTATTACTTCTTGTGGGACCAAGATAGATCAGCTTAGAAAAGAACTCCGCGAAGAAGAGGAGACTTTTGGCATTCTTCAGATGACAGAAGCACAGGACCAGCAGACCTGTACGGCTTTGTCCGATGAGTTGAAGTCTTTGAAGCAGAGGTTAGTCGAGATCGAGGAGGCTGCTGCGAAGACTTCGACCGCCACCGAGGAGTCCCTTAGGGCTGAACTTAGGCAAGCTTATGATGAGAAGCTGTCTAAGGTCAGCCAGCAGATTTTTAGCCATAGTCTTGATGTCTGATTTTGTTTACTGAGTGTTTTGACTCTTGACTCTTTTAGTGGATTTCCTTTTTATCTTTATTATGATTCGTCATTCCGTTTGAAATGATTGACCACAATACTCATAGGATTTTTGGAAAACCCTCAGCCATTAACGGGTTTGATGAGCCTTTACCGACTACCGTTTGAGTCGGGCTAGCATGCGAATTGTTTAAATCTGCTCGCATGTAACGTTGCGCTCAGAGATTGAATTCTCTGAGACTTTGTGCTATGATGTCGAATACATAGACTTCGCCATTGTTACGGGAATAGGCTACCCGGCGACACGTGTGAGGTGTTGGCTTTAGGATTTTTGGCCAACCCCCAGCCTCTAACGGATTTGATTAGCCTTTACCGACTACCGTTTGAGTCGGGCTAGCGTGCGAATTGTCTAAATCCGTTCCGCACGTGACGTTAAGCTAAAAGAGTTAACTCTTTTAGTGCTACGACGTTGAATACGTAGACTTCATCTTTCTCCTGTGAAAAGACTAAACAGCAACGTGTATGAGACGTTGACTTAGGATTTTTGGCAAATCCTCAGCCTTCAACGGATTTGATGTGCTCTTACCGACTACCGTTTGAGTCGGGCTTACATGCGGATTATTTTAATCCGTTCCGCATGTGACGTTACGCTAAAGGAATGAACTCCCTTAGACTTTGTGCTACAACTTTAAATATATAGACTTTGCCATTGTTATGGGAATAGGCTACCCAGCAACGTGTTTTAGATGTTGGCTTATCCCTACTTAGGCTTTGGGATAAAAGACCCCAGAGTCAGACTCTGGTATCTTTTTCTACGGATAAAGACCAAACCGGCGACGCGTGTTAGGCGTCGACGTATCCTTTCTTAGGATTCAGGATAAAATTCCCCATGCGTATGAGGCATGGATTTCGGTGTTATTAATAACAACCTGCCACAATGTTGAATATGCGGACGGGTGTTCTTTTTAACGGTTAAGAACTAACCGGCCGCGCGTGTTAGGCGCAGACTTATCCTTACTTAGGTTTCAGGATAAAATACCCCAGAATCGAACTCTGGTGTCTTTTTCAATCGGAAAAAGACTAAACCGGCAGCGCGTGTTAGGCGCAGACTTATCCCTGCTTAGGTTTCGGGATAAAATACCTAGGATGAATCCTAAATTGGAAAAGAGTTGGTGTGGGAAAGGAAGAATTTTATATTCTGTTTCCCGAGCAAGGAAAGAAGAATTTTATATTCTGTTCCTTGATTCTGGAAAGGAAGAATTTTATATTCTATTTCCAGGGAAAGAAAGAAACTAGAAGTGGGATCTCCACTCCGAGAATCCGGAAGATCTAGATAAACTTACCTTTTATAGGATTGGTTATCTGATCGAAAGATGAGTTCTTCGTTTATCGAAGTGAAATTTCTACTTCGGTTATAACCATGAGAAGGTTTAACCAAAGAGAAAGGAAAGGGAGTCCCTTCGTTTATTGAAAGGGGACTCTGAATTGAGATTGGACCTTTTTGGTGAACTCGCTGTCAACTGAAATTGATCAATGAGGGATTTTGGTGGTTTGAATTTGGGTTATCCTTTAGAATATTAAGTGAAATATCCTTCAAGGAACTTCCCGATAAATGAGTTGTCCTGAACGTACTAGGGATAGTAATTTTTCAAAAACTTCCCATTTATTGGCATTAATTGCCTATTACCCTCTAGAGAAATTAAGCGATAAGCGCCGTTCGAATAGACTGTGTCTATTACAAACGGTCCTTCCCACTTAGGTTCGAATTTACCTTTCTTCTTGGAGGTGAGGATTATTGGTCGGCGAGCAGCGAGGACCAGATCTCCTTCCTTGAAGCTTCTTTGGCGAACCCTTTTGTCAAAAGCCCTGGATATCCTAGCCTGGTAGAACTTGATGTTTTGTTGAGCTTCCAAGCGCTTTTCGTCCAACCTTTCGAGTTCCTCAAGACGCTTTTGATGCTGCTCTTCGGTCGTCATCTCCGTTGCGAGAGCGATCCGAAGGGAAGGGATTTGAATTTCCAGGGGTAGCACAGCTTCACATCCGTATACCAACGAATATGGGGTAGCTCCCGTAGGTGTGCGTATGGTAGTGCGATAAGCCCAGAGTGCTTCTCCGAGTTTATCGTCCCAATCTCGCTTGTTGGTTTTCACGAGCTTTGACAGAATTTTGATGATCGTCTTGTTGAAAGCTTCAGCTAATCCGTTCGC
Organism: Asparagus kiusianus; assembly: GCA_022839385.1. Classification (NCBI taxonomy): domain Eukaryota; kingdom Viridiplantae; phylum Streptophyta; class Magnoliopsida; order Asparagales; family Asparagaceae; genus Asparagus; species Asparagus kiusianus. The sequence goes on along the minus strand of BQKN01061553.1, from coordinate 28,917 downwards.
AGCGGGGTAATAAGCTGTCGACGAAACATCTTGGATCTTGAATTTGTCACAGAACCTGATGAAGGCGTTGCTTATGAATTGCGGACCGTTGTCATGAATGATCCGCCTCGGCACGCCGTGTTGGTATATGACATGATGCTTGATGAAGTTGATGACATTGTTCATCTTCACTTCTTTAAGCGGAATAGCTTCAGCCCACTTTGAAAAGTAGTCGGTGATAGCGAGAATAAATCGATCACCTTTGACTGAAGGAGGAAAGATAGGACCGACAATATCCATACCCCATGTCTCGAATGGCCAAGACGTGGTTGATGTGTGTAATCGCTCCGGTGGTTGGTGCATATAATTCACATGCACCTGGCAAGCGTGACATTCTCGGGCGTACTCGATCGCGTCACGAACCATTGTTGGCCAGAAATATCCCATTCTTCTGATTCGATCATACAGCTTGGGACCAGGCTGATGTGCGCCGCATTCTCCTTCGTGTGCTTCCTTAAGAACTTCTTTTGCTTCTTCGTTCGAAAGGCATCGGAGAAGCAACTCATCATACCCCCGACGATATAACGTACGGGTCTCGGTATTGTAAAAGAACCGTGGTGCTCTTCGGCGAATAGATTCTTTTTCTTTTACGTCCTCCGGCAAGATGCCATATTGGACGTAATCAATGATGGGAAAACGCCAATCTCGGGACTCGGACCCGATTTGGGTTGAGTTCACCTCTTTGGCGTTTACGTTTCTATCTTCCTCTTCTTCGATATCCATATCGTATATGGGTACGCAGAGTTGGTGTGATCTTACTGTGACTAGCAGTTCAGTTTCGGGCGGTTGCGCGAGTGATACTGCTAGTGCTGCCAGTGCATCTGCATGAGCGTTCTGGAGACGCGGGATATATTCGATATAGAATTCTTCAAAAGAATCTGCCATTCTGACGGCCTCCTGGTGGTATGGAATCAGGTCTGGGTTTCTGACTTCATACTCTCCACGGACTTGGTTGACGATCAATTGAGAATCTCCAAAGGCTTCGAGATATTCAACCCCCAGCTCCTTGGCGAAATTGAGTCCAATGATGAGCGCGTTGTATTCGGCTACGTTATTGGAACATGGGTTCGTCAACGAATAAGCTCGGGGCATCACGTGCTTCCCTGGGGAAACTAAGACAACTCCAACTCCGGAAGTGACTTTAGGACATCCAGGGGTTACTGCCTTATTAACTGCTCTCGAAGCACCATCGAAGTATAGCTGCCATACTTGTTGGTGTGATGTGGTATTAACCTCGTGGGTTTCATCTGGTAAATCATCATATACTTCGACTGTATCTGTTGTCGGGCTTGCCGCCAAAAGATCACAAATCGCTTGTCCTTTGACCGACTTCTGCTGTTTGAAGTGCAGATCATACTGGGACAAGAGAAGGGCCCACTTTGCTAACCGCCAATTCATCGAACCTGGTTGAGTCATGAACACCCGTACCGGATTAACATTGGCAATGACGTAAATCGTCTGGCCAACCAAGTAATGTCGCATCTTCTGTACTGCAAACACCAATGCGAGACATTCTTTCTCGATCATCGGATACCGAGACTCGGCGCCTATCAAGGTCCGACTTAGATAATAGACTGCCTGTTCGTGACCATTATCATCGTCTTGTGCTAATAAAGCACTTACCGAATGGTTCATCGCCTTGATATAAATCAAGAACGGTTTACCTGATTTTGGTGCAACAAGAACAGGTGGATTCATCAGATATGCCTTGATATCTTCGAATGCCTTCTAGCAAGCATCGTCCCAAATAAACGATACGCCCTTCTTGTTTAGCTTAGAGAATGGTTGACACTTCCCAGAAAGATTTGAAATGAATCTCCGGATATACGCCAAACGCCCTTGCAATCCTCTGAGTTCTCTTAGATTCTTCGGGGGTTGCAATTCATTTATCGTCTTTACCTTGTCTGGGTCAATATGTATACCCTTGGTGGTAACGACGAATCCAAGGAATTTTCCGCTGGACATTCCGAGGAAGGATTTTGTGGGATTCATCTTCAATTGATGACTCCGCATGAGATCAAACATTGTTCTCAAGTCCTTGATGTGATCTTCTTTGCTGCGGCTTTTTACCACTAAATCGTCAACGTAGCATTCAACTGTTTTCCTGAGGTGTTTCTGGAAAATCTTAGTCATCGCTCGTTGGTATGTGGCACCTGCGTTCTTCAGACCGAACGACATCACCGTGTAGCAGAAGACACCGAGGGGCGTTCTGAATGCTGTATGCTTTTCGTTATCGGGATGCATCTTGATTTGATTATACCCCAAAAAGCCGTCCATGAAAGACATCCTCTCGAATCCGCACGTATTGTCGATGATGACGTCCGTGATTGGGAGAGGAAAATCGTCTTTTGGACACGCTTCATTTAGGTTCCTGAAGTCGATGCAAATCCTGATTTTGCCGTTCTTTTTCATGACCGGAACGATGTTGGCTAACCAGTCTGGATGTTGTTCCTCCCGGATAAACCCTGAGTCGATCAATTTCTTGACCTCTGCCTCGATGGCTTCCATAATCTGCGGACGAAACCGTCTTTGTTGTTGCTTGACAGGTTTAGCATCCGGCTTGATGTCGAGGCGGTGCATAGCCACATTGGGGTCGAGCCCTGGCATGTCCTCGTAGTTCTAAGCAAAGACATCGATGTACTCTCTGATCAGGGCAATCAACTCCTCCTTCTCATCTGATGGAAGACTACCGCTGATAAATATGGGCTTTGGGTTGTCTTCATCGCCCATGTTAATTTGGATTACTTCGTCTTCGGTGGGTGGCTCTCTTTGTTCGAACCTATCACCATATTGCATGTTTAGGTGATGAACCCATGGGTCCTCCCACGTTAGCATTTGGTCGTCGTCCTCCAATGTGGACGGATCAGCTGTAGTCATGTTCGACATTAAGGCCTTGAACATTTCTCCCAAACTTGTGTCGGAATCTTCAGCTGAAGAATCTGGCAAATACCCATCCTTGGCTTTGTTAGCAATTTGATCTATGATTTGCCAGCCACATTCGTCATCTGACGAAACGTAGCCTAAGCCTCTCTTGTGACGATAATAGCCCTCCGGTTTACCCTTTGGTACATATGCCGCTTTGACTGGGACACGGGAACCTCGATCGAAGTATAGACCTTCTCCGAGTGTGAAATCATATCCTTGTCTTTCCATGAGCTTGCGCGCTTCTGGACTGTACTTAGATAAATGTAAACCAGATTTGTCACCATCTTCATCCTCTCTTAGGAAATGACCTGGCACCGGAAGATTTTCTCCTTTACCGAAGATTACTTCTTTTTGTCCCCCTATTTTGGCGGGAATAATCTGAGTTGTTCCGAAAGAGTGTTGGAGACGCTTCTTCGTTACATACGACGATCGGAGCGGCATACATAATTCGGGATTATCGTACAATCCCTTTATCGCATCATCAAAAGACAAGGAGTACTCTAAACCATTATTTATTTCAAGTTCGGCAAGTTGCCAGTTACAACCGCCATCCGACGACTGTTCGTCGTCGAGATTGATTACAAAGGGTATAATGTCATTAAAAACAAAACCACCATTGTAATCGAATCCGGCCTCGGAATCAGCTTCTTCTCCGCTGTCCGTGCCTTGGACCGATGGTTCTGTATCGGATTCGTTACCATAAAGGAGAGAATCTGTGAAGTAGTTCTCGTACCCTTTGAATGGCTGCTTATCTGCGACCACTGTCCTAACTCTTCCATCAGTGTCGACATATTTCAAACACTGATGTAGAGTGGAGGGGACTATAACGTTACTATGGATCCAAGGCGGACCCAATAGTAAGTTATAGGATGTCTCAGCATCAATCACGTAGCACGTGACCTCCGTCTTTAAATCGCCCATTTGGCACTTTATCCGGATTTTACCCAAAGGTCTTGACCCGCTGGTGTTGAATCCATATATGACTGTGCCTGTAGACGCCAACTTGCTGACTGGAATGCCAAGGCTGTGCATCAGTCGAAGTGGCATAATACTCACAGCGGAACTCGGATCCACTTGGATTCGGTTAACTTCGCTGGAGCCAATGTACCCGACGAAGTATAGGGGCCGATCATGATTTGAATTCTTCGTCTGCATGTCCTCTTTGGTAAAGGTGATGCAGGGAATGTTCTTGGCTGCCACATTACACTGTTGGGCTGACAGTTCCAGTTCCTCGGGCGCTGGTTTGATTCGAGTAAGGAACACCTCTGAATCGGCCAGGGCTTCTTGCAAGGCTTCTCTAGTTTCCTTAGATAGCCGCAGCAATTCATAAAGTGTTATCCTTGCTGGAATGTTGGCTAGCTGAGCCATGATGTCGAAGACACGCGGATTTTTCGAACTTCCTGGTTTATCTCCTCCAATTGGACGACTGAAGCGAGACTGCTTCGGGTTCTGAACCTCTTGGGATCCTTTGTCTTTCTGTTTATCTGCTGGCTGTCGTCGAACATCTTCAGCCGGTTTGGGAATTGGGATCACCCCTATCTCTGTGAGAGTCTTGGCTGGTCCCTGTTTTGTCACCCCTAGCTTAGCTGCTTGTTCATTATGTGACGGATAGTTAAAGTGGTATTGGTTCCCGCTTCTGGTGGTGAAGACTTCTTGTTCATCTTCAGAAAGTGGGAAAGCTGGGATTCCTTCGTCATCTTTTCCTGGGATAGCGGAAACTCCATAGCAAGACTTTCCTTTCCCTTTAGATTTCTTCGTGGATGACGATCCGGCCCATTGTTCATCTTCAATCAGGTCGGGGTGAACCCAAAGGATTTCGCCGTTCGGGGCCGTGTGTGGCACTAGTCCCTTTTGGCGCTGTCCGTGCGGGTCGTCATTTACCGTCTTCATCCCAACTTTGGTGACACGCTTCGGCTCAAACCAAGCTGTGGGTACTGACCCAAAACTGATCGACACCGCATTTGCTCCTACATTCTTGGCCGGTTTCGGAGTTATGACTCCTACATCGATCAACGCCTGGATCTTGTCCTTGAGGTGGTAGCAGGACTTCGTAGGGTGGTGGACCGCTCTGTGATACGCGCAGTACCTCGGGTCCGTCACTTTAGTGGCCCCTTCATGATCCATAATCGCCGGCAGCTGGATCTTGTTGTTCTCCAACAGATATTTGAAGATGCCGGGAACTTCGTCATCTTTAAAGGAGTAGACTTTGGGAAACCTCGGCTCCGAAGACTTTTGCTTCTGAGACCGCTGCTGCCAATGTGGCTGCGATTGCTATGGAACTCGTTGCTGCTGCTGCTGCTGTTGCTGAGGTTGCAATTGAAAGGTTTGGTTAGCATCAACAGCATTAACCTGAGCTTTACCTTTTCCTTTCTGGTTGAAATTCTGCTTCGGAGGGTTTGTAGCCGGTTGGCCTCTCTCCGCCTTCTTCCTCCTGAGGAATCGCTCAGCTTGCTCGCCTCGGACCTTCAAGTCCTTCCATGTCTTGGATGGAGCTGTGCCCATTGCTTCCAAAACATCCAGCGAGAGGTTGTTGTGGCAGGTCTGAAGAATGAACTCCTCGCTGATCGGGTCCCGGCAATTCATCGCCTTATTCCGGAACCTTTTGACGAAGACTTCGACCAATTCTCCGTCCTTCTGCTTCTCATCGAGCAATGTCCCGATAGAGATTTCAGTGTCGTCGTCGAAGAAATTCGCAAGGAATTTGGTCTCCATGTCGTCCCAGCTGTTTATGCTTCCTGGCTTGAGGCGACGATACCAATCGAAGGCAGCTCCGCGAAGAGTGCCGACGAATGACCGCACCATCAGAGGCTCATTACCCGAGATGACTCCCAAGTGCGATTTGAAATAAATCAAATGCTGAGTTGGTGAACCCATCCCATTAAACGGCGTGAAGTTGATTAGACTAAACTTTGCCGGATATGGGATCGATTCCCACTCTCTTGGGTAAGGACAGGGAATGCCCGTCTTTTTAGTCTCTTGAGCAGAAATCAATGTATTGATTTTGCTTTCGAGGTTCTTAATTTTCAGGCTTTCACCTGTGTCTTCGCTAGCATTATCGTTACCATCCCCTGGGTTAATGGGAGGGTTATTGACGTTGCGAGCTTCATTTGTATCCTCATCTTCCAAGTTGTTCTGGTTTTGACGACTTGGTTCCCCTTGTTGGTTCCTTAACGCTTGGATCTGTTGGTCATGCATCTCTCTCATGTTCTGCATGGCCATCTGCATCTCGAACCGAAAGGTTTCCTGTTGTTTGGCAATGGCATCTTCAAGCATCTTGGCCACTTGCTCCGCGCTTATCATGAATGACTCGCGGGGTTGTCCTTCACTGGACACAGTATTGTCAGACGTAACGGCTGAGCCAGCGTCTGATTCTTCATCTTCTGAAGGTACTCTCGTTCGGATTCTACCATACATCGCGCGAATGATAGCCCCGGATTGTAGACGAGTTACACGTCGGGATATTTCTTGAACCGCCTCGGGGTTATCCTGAGCCGATGTTCCTGTGCTGGTCATATTTGCGGTGACCCTTGAACGCTCACCGTCTTCGACCATCTTCCTTCTTCGTTGGAAGCGCCTATGCTTTGGTTTTGGCATTCCATTGCTGAGTCTTTCGAACACAGATACTCTTTCGGGGACTGTCTTAACACAGTTGCATTCCGACAGTACCGCCCGAATGAGCTTCGAACAAGGACATTGTGTTTCGAGCTTTTGAGGGCTCCTCTTTCTGGATTTATTCGTACCCCCGGCACGATAATACAGCTCGTCCGTTTGAGTGGCGGAGCAACCTATCGTGTGTTGGCACGATCTCTCAGGTATAACGTTGTCGTCATCAGATGACAACGTTTCCTTCTGAGGAATAATTGTCTTTTTCGGACCTTCCAGAGTCACACGCCTCGAAACACGCCTTTGTGGGCGTGAATCTTCAGCGGGCTCTTGCACTTCTATGCGCAAAGTTGTGCGCTTGGGTGCCATAATTTGTTCCAAGTGTTGAGGGTTGCGGCGACCCCCAGCATGCTGCATTGGTTGGGACTTCTTCATTGGCCCCAAACGTTCTTGGACTGGAGCTTTACCTCGTTCCTTCGGAAGTGGGCCGAGGCGCTCCAAAACTGATTTTTTCTTCTGGGATGGTCCTGCGGGATCTCCCAGGGCAGTTGCGGCAATCACCGGCTGTTTGAGTTGACTTGCCGGAGTTCGAATTTTCGGAGGCTGCAGGTTTTGCTCCTTAGCCTGAACCGCTTCAGACTTTGGCCTCCAAACCCTGCGAGTTGGTGGCGGCTTTTTGACCACCTCCTTTTGCAGCTTCCGACGGGCTTCTTCAGCTTTGGCCCGTGCTTGCGCCGATAAGGCGCGGCGTTTGCGGATGTGCTCCTCCAGTGTTGAGCGATTCCGTTTGACACGGACCCACTCCATTGTCGATGGTTTGGAGGAACCACCCTTCACTTGCTGTTGAGGCTGTTTGCCTCGTTTGTTCTTCAGATCCGCATGATAGCGGACCCCGTCAACGGACTCCATGGCCTTGGCGAATTGCTTCGCGAGGCGTTGACGCTGCCTCTGGCGGGCTCTCTTGGAGAGAGTCACCACGCCTTCAATGGCAGATTTGACCTTCTTTGAGGTCGGTAGGGCCTCACTCAACGCAGCTTCGGCGTCGATTGGGGTGAGGTCGTCGTTGGTGGCTTCAACTTCATCACACCAACAGACTTTTCTCCTGGAGGAGAACTTCTGGAACTTCTTGGACTTGGGGGAGGAGGTAGATCCGGACGAGGACACATACTCCTCGTATTTCTGCTGGTCGAATTCATACTCGACCTCCTCCACGACCGGGATCGAGATCCGCGGTTGCGACGCTCCAGCTTCGGCAGCGAAGCTGTTGGCTCCCACTGTGGTCGCCAGATTGTTCGCGGGAAAAGTTGGGTCTTTCTTCATTATCGATTCCATTGCACTCAGTTAACAACTTTATGCGTTACAAAGAGATCCGGTCTTTTTATAAGATCCGGCTTACAATGAAAATCAAAATAAAACAAAGAAATCAAAATTACAACTTCTCTCTTTTATCGAACAAATCACAAGATCCTGTTATCCGGACTCTTACTTTGTGGGTTGTTTGCCTGCGCCGGGGTTGATTACCGTGGACCACCGCGCAATCTCGATCCGAACAGATCTACGTGGTGTGACGGGTATTATCCCACCAAGGAGATAATAGCCGTGAGGGATCGTTTCACCAAGGAAACGCTCGCTCAAATCTCGGGATCTAAGAACCAAGCTTAGATCCGGAGTGGAATGACGTAGATCTGGAAGTCCAAGCCTTCAAGCCTTCACAATCCGAGTTGAGGTCGCAATCCGGTAGAGTTTCGGCTCTTCAGAAGTTTCAGAAAAAAGTCCTCTCAAATGAACAAACACCTGGCCTATTTATAGGCACTCAGAACTGTGCATATGCACAGTTCTGAGCCTAGCCACCCCAGGGTGGCTCGGCTTGGGCCGAGCCACCCCAGGTTCGCTCGGTTTCGGCCGAGTTCCCGGGTGTTGGTTCGTTTCGTCGTTTTCCGGTGTTTCCGGTTCTTCGTCGTTCGGATTTGATTCAGTTTCTGGAATCGACTCATTGACTTGATTCCAAATATGGCAGTTAATCCGTTTCTGAGTTCGAGTCCGGGATTGATCTTGATTCGATCGTTATATCACCGAGTTCGCTCTTGTTTAGATGACTCGGTGATTCCCCAAAACGTTGGTTTGATTCCACGTGCGAACGTGTTCCGTTGCTTGTGTGCCTCGTCGTCTCGAACTCTCGTTGATTTGTTCGGGTCTTGATTCGATTGCCCAAATCTTCATTTGGCAGTAGATCCGCTTCGGTGTTTGAGTTCAGGTCCGTTTTGTTGTTGGACGACTCGTTAACTTTCCGAACCGTTGGTTTGGTCCTGCACGCGAACGTATTCCGTTGTTTGCGTGCCTTGTCGCCTCGTCGCTCGATCGTCCGTTGATTTGTCGAATCACCGTGCCGAGCTAAGCTAAGGGACCTATAGGCAATTTTACACGCCTACATTATCGAGATTATTATTTGTTTTCCAGGCTCGCGCTAGTGTCTTGTTTCGGCCTGGGGTGGGTCTGAGGTGAGGTGATATCGAGATTATTATTTGTTTTCCAGGCACGCGCCAGTGTCTTGTTTCGGCCTAGGGTGGGTCTGAGGAGCAGGAGTATTGAGATTGTTGAGATGAGTGATGTGATGGTTAGTTACATGACCTTGATTCTTGGCTAAGTATGAGTCTTGTGAGTTGTAGGCCGGTTGTGTTTCTTTCCATACATAGATCGGGGTTAATATTTAATTATTTACAATTCGAGACATATGGTATATACATGAGGGTTTCCTTGTTTGGATTATTTCGCTCGACGTACTACGTCTCGAGTTGTAGATTTTTAAGTATTAATTCCATCTATTGTATGACCGTGTTGCTTGGATGTTTTCTGATCGTTACCTGCATGATCTTGTTACTTGGTTGATTTTTGGATTCGTCTGATTATTAGTATTCCAGTTGCACGCCTCTAATGTTATTCTATCATCACATGTTCTATTTTTATTTCTGTTATAGCATTGACCACGCATATATTATCATTATTGTTATTGTATTTGTTTCTGCCTTGGGGGATCTTGCCGTGTGTTCCACACGCTGACGTACTCCTATTTTCTGGGTGTACGTCAGATTTAGGAGATGAGCAGCCTCAGTTCGGAATCGTACAGGAGCCAGAAGATTCTTAGCAGAGGTGTCTTGTAGAAGGAGTAGAAGGACCAACTGAAGCGTAGTGATTTTCTTCTGTAGTAGTAGTTGGATATTAAAACTATTTTACCGCACTTTCTTTAGTTTGATGATAGATTTAGTTATTTTATTTCTTATGTATTTCTTATTTCCTAGTTGAACTGTTGTTGTAATAAGGGCGTGTTTGACCCATATTTTTATGTTTGGGATGATTTACCATTGATGATATGTCTATTATTATTCTGGATTGTCTTTATATTCTTGCTATGTGTGATCGGGGACCTGTGACTTCGTAGTGTATTTATTTCTAGACGCTTAGCGTATTGGATTGAGAAGAAAAAAAAGAATAATAGTGTATATTTCTTCTCAATCTAATACGTCGCGGGCTTGTTCACGTTCAGATTCCCGGGTATTTGGGAAGCGGGGTGTGACAGGAGTCATCCAAAAAGAATTGTGTCTTGGTTTTACCCTGAGGAGGTACCAAGGTCTTTTATCGACTTAGCCGAGTGCCCAGCTGTCTGGGTCTTTGATGTCTTTCTTTTCATCTTTGACATTTTTATTGATTATCAGAATTTATACATAATAGAGTACAACTCATTCATATTTATCTCGTCGGGTTATTCCGACTCCATGTTTCTTGTCCGTGTGCATCTTGGGGACAACTTTTGGCTGGGGACAAAGTCACCGAGATGGAGCTTCCATGGCTGCTTCTTTTCGCCTGTGAACCTTCCTGCCTTGACGAGAGTGAGCCGTTGCTTCATTGGCTGCCCTTATTGCTGAACTGAGGTACGCCCGGAGTCGGGGTTTGCTCTTTCTCTTGATGGTGAGTCGTTTGGCTTTTTAGGCGTTGTTGAGTTGCTAGCGTATTTACCATCTCATCGGCCAAGGACCTGCTTGGAGGCTTTGCTGAGATCCTTGCAGGTCGATGGTGGACATGGTAATTTTCAACAGATGTTGCTTGTCCACCGTTGGTTGCTCTGTTAGGCCCGATATTTTCGTTGTTTGAGCTTTTTGGAAGATGTTGCTCGACGGAGGGGGCCTAGGTAACTTTTGTGATGGGGGCTTCTTGTTGGAGAGGACCCCACATGCCGACTCTTTGTGTCCTGGAATTTGATGGGATCATATTTTCCCTCTCGAGGTTTTCCAGGGATAGTGATGGCTGGAGCATCCTATAAATGGGGGAGCCTTTTTTTGTTAGGGGGATGCGAGTCACATGTTTCGACCACCAGTTCTTACTTTGCCTTTAGGTAATTCGAACAACGGCTGGGGGCCAAGGCTGTTAATCTTCCTGAGAAGACCAGATGGCGAGCCCTTGAGTTTTTCCCACAACCCCTCTCTTAGTGAGGAAGGACTCTCCTCTGAAGGTGGTGGTGGTCCGAGGAGCCTGCCACAGACTTGATCGCTGCTCCTTGTTCAGGGGAGCCATTGCCGACAGGAGCTTAAGCGATACTGGATCTGATCATTACCCTAGGGGCTCTGTTTGCGATCTAACCCCAGGCCTCTTGACTGTCCAGGCGGTGGGCTCTTCGTCTGTGGCGGCGATTAGAAGCCCGTGCTTCCTTCTCAAGGCAGACAAGCGCCATAGTGGTGTGTCTTTTCTTAGGAGGGCTTTCGAGGTTCTACTTGGCAAATACTCCCTAGAAAGCTGCTGGAGCCTCCAAGGGATACACCCACATTGGATCCTCATAGCCATAAGCTAATCCTCCTTAGCTTATATGATGCGATTCTAGGCTTTGTTTAGTTTGAACGTTGCAATTCCAGTGCTCTTCAAGAATGAACAATATCAGGCCCCGATTTAGAATTGGACATTTCTTCTCAGAGAAGAAAGCGGGCCCCACGGTGAGCGCCAAACTGTTGATGCTCGTAAACAAACAGTCGATGAGGGTTTCCCACAGTCGGATGTAGTTTTGATCCTGGCGACGGTGGGAAGAAGGAGACGATGAATGTTGGGGCCAGCACCTCCTCCGACTTTATGCCCCATTCTGAGCGTGCGGGGTGTACTGATAGCCTGCACATGCAAGAATCGTAGGAATACAGGGCTAGTTTCCCCTGTGGTACCTCTAACGGTCAAGTCAGTTGATGAACTTGGGGAAGGTTCGTTGAGAGGCCCCTGGGCCATTGAGGTCCTTGCAGGGGGTTTAGCTGTTGGAAGTACTAAAAATACAAAAGAGGGAGTAAAGCTCGGGTGCAAGAAGAAGTAGCCAACCTCCCCTTAGCTTTACCTTTCTTACCTCCCTTTATAGCCCACTTGCCTCTGGGAGCTTGACCCTTAGCTTTTGTTGACTATGCACAGGAGGTGGTTTGAAAGGTGGACATGTAGACTGCTGAGTCATCTTTCTTCCTCTAGGTGTCGGCAGACGACTGAGAGGGAAGTCACTCGGTGTCAGGGAAGAGAAGTCTTCTCAGTGCTCTGGGTTTGTCAGAGTAGGCAGGGTGTAGGGTAGGTCGGCTGTGTGGCCGTCCTTTCTCCGGGTGGCGGCTGGCAATTAGAGGAGAAGTCATTCGTGCACAGGAAAGCATTATGGCAATCTTCTGGGAAATGACTTGTAAGTCGAATAAGCGGCTCGTGACGGAGATCTTTGTCAGAGCGTATATCTTGATAGGACTGGTCAATGCTGTAGCTTCGAGTGATATTTGAAGTGATCTCGGTCAGATCTTATCCCTTTAGTCAAGGCGGGTTGATCCGTGAGCCATCGTTATGATTTGGCGACCCGACAGTCGAGTGGACTTCGGGTCGGACGCGTAATCGAGTCGTCTGCTCGAGGTTTCGTCTTATTTGCGAGGGAACGACTGATCCCGTTCTTCAAGTCGGTCATGATGACATGTCGGTCGGAATAAGGCTTGTCGGCTCGTCTAGTCGAGGGACTTGGCTCTGCCTGTGCTTTTGAGCCTCTAAAGTCGATTCGGACCATTGCTCGCTTGGGCTTATGCAGTGTAGAACCCCAAAAATTTTATAATGAATATATTGAATTACGAGTGATAAATAATTCTTTTGTGATGAATAACCGTGTATATGTTAGATGAATGTGATCATTAGTGTTTGGGAACCCAACAAGTGTTTATATGTGGGAGAAATTGAGTGGTTTGAACATCATGTTGTAAATAGTTCTAGACTAGCATTTTTCATCTGAGCGGTCGACCGCAGTAGACACGGCGGTCGACCGCACATCGTTCTCGCGCACAGGAAACCTTTTTCCTGTTGTGCGGTCGACCGCACTGGGCGCAGTGGTCGACCGCCCAATAGGCAGAGAGTTTTCTGGATTTTGGGCCTTAACGGGTTTCGAGTCGGGTCTAAGGGTTAGTATATATCCTAATGAACCCAAGAGAGCCTCTTTTCATCTGATAACAGAAACCCTAGCCCCCTCTCTCCCCTCAAACCCTAGTTTCTCATTCTTTGGTGATTTGGGAGGATCTTTGAAGAGCTTTTCGGCGGATTTTGGTGGATCCAGCGAGAGGGATCATCCTCCTATAGATCTAGGGTTTTATCTTCATCAGAGGCGAGTGACATCTCACCCAACTTTTCCCCTTTTCTATTTTCATGCTTTATTTGGGTTTTAATCTGGTTTTATTGGGCCTAAATCGTATTTTATGTAGATATAGTAGATCTTATGGCATGAGATGTGAGAATCATGTGTTTCAGATTTTAAAAGCTCACCAACGAATTTTTATTAATGAGATCTAGATCTGAAAATATTTTATCAAAGGTAAATCCTGTTTTTACTATTTTTAAAAAAACATTTAAATCATGCTTATATAGGTTTGGGATCTTGATAATAGATTTTAAATGTCTAAATTCGTTGTCTTCTGTTCTATGACTTTGTATAGATGTTAGATTTTTATTAATGTAGAAATCGTCAAGTTTAATTACGAATTGAAGCCGACAGAAACCCAAACTGGGCTTCTGTCAGCTTCGCGGTCGACCGCGGCGGACGTGACGGTCGACCGCTCTGAGTCATTTTCAGC
>BQKN01061553.1:3033-15237 GCA_022839385.1 Asparagus kiusianus | reverse complement strand
GGACATTTGCCACTTGTTTCATGAGTTTGGAAACCACAGTATCTAGTTCCTGCATCGGACATATTTCTTAACCCTGTATATGACTTTCTCACAGGAGTTTATGACATGACACTTATGTATGTAATAACACGATATTCATGTGAGCTATGACATGGCACTGTACTTATGCTCTGAGATTAGTTGTATTTCTTTTTATTATTGTTCCTGTACTAGAACCTCGGGTTTGGTGTTTAGGGATTTACAATTTGAGATACAAAGTATATACATGAGGGTTTCCTTGTTTGAATTATTTCGCTCTACGTACCTATGCTCGTGTTGTAAATTTCTAAATACTAAAATCCTCTTTAGTAAGATCAATGATTTTAGATCTATTATGTATTATCTGTATTTTCTTATACAACGAGCCCTGTTCCCTTGGGGTTGGTTGTGATGCTGCTCGCTAGCACTTTGACGCTCGTTGTCCCTCCCCCTTTCAGGTGACAAGCCAGGAGCCCGAAGAGTCGCAGGTTGATGGCGACACACTTTAGTGTTCAACTGTCTATTGTAGTTATGTTTTAGTTTGGAGCTCCATTGTAGTTTTTTTTGTTTGACATTTGAGGACTACTCTCTAGATGTTGTAAAGGCTGTATGCCTTATTTCCTTTACTCAGACATTTTGTATTTCGAGACTTGTTGAGAACTCCAATTTATCTACTTCCGCTATTGACTATGTATTTCTGTATGTTGGATGATGAGATATCTATGTGGTTGTTATCATTTCATCAGTTATCACTTGTATTATCTTTTACTTGCTTTGTACCTACACCTATTGTTGACTCTACTAGAGAGATGTTAATTGTGATGGTGAAACATGTTATTGCACGGTGTGGTGCATGACAGGTTTAATATTCTTGGTTTCACCTTGGACTGCAGCCTTGTGTGAACCCAGGGGCGTTACATGCAGATATTCTCCCGATACTTCTATTTTGGTACGGTGAACGACCATAACAATAATAATATATTATTTTATTATTATTTTATAATATAATATATAATTAGTTATATTTATTAATATATTATATATAATATTATAAATACAATAATTATTGTTATTATATATTAACTTTTATTAATAAAAATGTAATAATATACTATTTTTAAAATATCATATAATATTTTTATATATGAATTTATTATTAAATCATTAATATTTGTTATATAATATATTATCATTTTGTTATTATTTTATAATATATTATATTATTATTTATATTTAATATATTTGTTCATATATTATATAATATATTATAAATGTAGTAATGATATATTATATTAAGTCAATAATGTATACATTTAGTTTTATCTGTATTCTTAGATCATTACTATAATATTATTTTATTATTAATAAATTATTATTATTTATTATTAATATAAAATATATAAGTTTTATTTATATATTATATTAATTGAATAATATAATAGAATATTTTATTACATAATATATTATTATATCATTACTATGTGATTATTTAGGATCAATAACTTTTTATGTGTTATTTTATATGAATATTATTTTATTTAACTATTTAATTTTTATTTATATATTTTATTTTATTATTATTATATAATAATATTTATATTGTTATCATTATATTAATTTGAATATTGTATGTATATTCGATTAATGATATTAAACATAGTATTAATATATTAAGTAAATAAATTTCAATCTAATATATTTAATAGTATGATGAAATACAATATATTATATTATATTATATAGTTAATATATTATATTAGATATATAATTAATACACTATATTAGGTATTTTATTAACACTCTTTAAACTCAAAACACCAGTTTAACACTGGAAATACAAGCAAAATATATATAGAAAGAAGTTTAACAAAAGATATGGCTGATTTACTACTAGGAACTGCATTTTTAAAGGAATTTGAATCAAATGTATTAGCAATAAACATTAAAATTAGGCAATAATAAAGGTAATTAGATGCTTAATAGATTAAGTAAGATGAGAGATCTACCAAGTTATCTAAATTCATATACAAAAATAAGTCTTGATAAACCTAGAAAATTACATTCCATAAAAGCTATATGCTCTCATAGATATGAAAGCTCAGACTAGTATTATTCAACCATATATGTATCCTAAAAGATGCTATAAAGAAATTCAAACAAAAAACTTTATGATAAAAACATCAAAAATCGATTGTAATCAAATGATAGAAAATATGATGGTAGAAATATTTAATATCAATATAAAAATAAACAAAAAAATTAAATATAAGTCCTATTCATGTAGTAGAAAATTTAATGGTAGATTATTATTGGAACGGATACCTTAAATGAATATGAGCTTATAATTATATGGAAAGATATTATATAAATAAAAGATATAATAACAGTAAAAGTAGAAAAATAACATTTGTTTAATGGCCATAGGAGTACCAATTCATAAAGAGCTTTTGTTAAAATTGATGAATATAAAAGAAAGTAGTGATTAATGGATTACAAGATATATAAATTCTACAGAAGAATTATACTTAGATAATTCAATAAAAGTTCAATAAAATCCCTAGATATATGTCTATAAAATTAAAACAGAATGCACAACCATTTAGAATGAAACCATTAGTATATAATGAACAAGATATATTAGAATATAAAAAACAGGTCTTACAATTGGAAAATCTAGAATTTGTCAGCCTTGTCGAATCTGAATACATGTCTACTAGTTTTGTAGTAAGAAATCATGCTGAAGAAATAAGAGAAAATAATTGAATAGTAATTAATTATAAAAAAATTAAATGCAATTATACAAATTTATGGATTTTTATTACATCAATTGAATCTTTAATCCATAAGATAAAAGACAATAAATACTTTAGTAAATTTGATGCCAAATTAGCATTTTGGCAAATAAAAATTTGAGACAAATTGTCTAAACAATTAACAGCATTTAGTATCCCAAACAAACATTACATGTGGAAGTTATACCCCTTGGCTTAAAATTTCCACCCCAAATATTTCAAAAACTGATGAATTTGATTTTTGGGGATTTGTTATTTGTTCTAGTGTATATAGATGATATCTTAGTAACGTCAAAAACAATAGAAGAGCATAAAAAATATCTGTTAACAATAAAGATAAGATTTTTACAACATAAAATTTTATTAGGGAAAAGAAAACTTATTATAGCAAAACAAGAAATAGAATTTGCAGGAAGAAAAATAATAGGAGGAAAGTTAGAGATACAAGACCATATAATAAAGAAAATTAGACGTTTCCCTAAAATAAAAACTTTATACAACTTACAAGTATTTATAGAACTACTAAATTTTTTTGACTAAAAAAACAAGGGTTATACCCTGTTCATTAAAACCAAAAGTATGTATACAAAAACAAGATACGAATTGTATCTATAGAGATTAGTAGATAGAAAAAAATAATTTCTCTTGTTAGGGATGTAGGACCTTCTTCTTACAAACATCCATGAAGATGAAGAGCGGGCCTTGCCGTCATTCACCGTTGACATGGATATATGTAAGAACCAAAGCCAGCCATACATTTGATCAAGGGAAATTAAGCTTTCTATAAACTAATGGAACAAAATAAAATCAAAAGCTGATATATACACAACGACATCAGAAGCTACAAAAAAGATATAGATATGACTAGAAAAGAAGCTGATATAACACTGCTGCAAGCTTCAGCGCCATCCTCCTTCTTTCAGAATTGTAGATATTAATCTCCTTGCCGTGGGATAGGTCTTTCTTCTAAGGCTCTTGCCAAAAACAGATCATCCTTTCTTCTTCCTGCTCCTGACCATTCATATAAAGAAAAAATGGTAGAATTAATGATATTTGCAACAGAGAAGGAGACTTCTTCAAATACAAATTTGTTCCTTGAAGACCATATAAACCAGCAAACTGTAGGAAAAATGCATTTCCATAAAATTCCCTCCTTATTTTCCAGAGATGCAATTGCTAGCATAAAATCCTCTAGAGAGTATGGCCAAGTAAAAGGCAGATAGTAATCACTGAAATGCTTCCAAACAGTAGAAGCAATATTGCACGAAAAGAATATGTGCTCTGCAGATTCAGAATATGATTTACAAAAAATACACAAATGATCACCTTGCCAACCTTTTTTCAGGAGATTGTCTTTAGTATGGAGACGATTCATAGTTAAAAGCCATGTGAAGAGTTGAATCTTGCTTGGTAAAATAGGATTCCAAACAATATTGTAGGTGGCTGATTTAATTCCTCTGGAAATTAAAAAAATCATATAGGGATTTGACAGAGAAGAGACCATTTGATGTTAAGGACCATATTGGGATATCCACAAGATTCGAAATTTTATGCACACCAATACAATTCATGACATCCAGTTTGACAGTATGTGATACTATTGTAATGCTACGCTTCAAAAGAGGGTGCCAATGCCAAGAGTTGTTGTGAAGATTACCTTGACTACGAATAGAGACATTGTTGGACCATGCAAGATAGTATAAGGATGGATATAAACTGGATAGAGAATTCTTACCAATCCATTTATCCTCCCAAAATCTGATTTTTTCTCCAGAACCAAGAGACCATGATAGAAGTTGTAAGAACACATCTTTATTTGAAATGATATCATTCCACACCAGAGAGTTAGAAGCATTAGAAGTAGCAGATTGCAGTGAAGAACCTTTCCTGACATATAGATGATTAAGGAATGCTCCAATATAAGAATCTCTATCAAGACATTTCCAAAGCCATTTAGAAAGAAGAGAGATATTAAAAGTTTTGAGATCTTTCACTCCCAAACCCCCTTCTATTTTCTTCATGCAAACCCTCTTCCAATTAACCAGGCATTTGAAAGGTTTAGAAACAGATTTACCTGACCAAAGGAAGTTCCTTCTGATTTTGTCCACTTCTTTAATCAACCATCCTGGTAATTTGTAAAAAGACATAAAGTATAGTGGTATTGAAGTAAGAACAGAGTTTAGCAAAACCAATCTTCCTCCAAAAGATAGACAGTTGCACTTCCAAGAAGCAAGTTTATGATGCAGATTATTCAACAAGGGTTGCCAGTCTGATTTTGATAGTTTACCTCTTTTCAAAGGTAAACCTAGATATTTGATAGGGAGACTATCAAATTTGCATTTGAGGGCTGATGATAAAGATAAGCCTCTATTTTGAACTACTAAATTATGGAAGAAAATATTTTTAAAAACTATCGGGATTAACAAATCCGTTAATAAATAAAATAACAAAACAATATAAAAAGGAACACGATAAAATAGTATCAAGATCATATACTAATAAAAGAAAAATAGAATTGACTGAAGAAGAAAAATATGCAATAAATAAAATAAAATAATTAATAGTAAATATTCCTAAATTATCTATACCATACCCAAAAGATTATTTATATGTTTTTACAGAAGTCTCTGACTATTTTTAAGGAGGAATAATTACAATAGAAAATAAAAATGGTGTATGTGAATATGATTCAAGATAGTTTAGAAAATGAAAATAAATTGTATGATATTTGAGAAGAATTCATATCATTAAAACGAGTTTAGAAACCTTTAAATACTATTTATTATCCAAAACCTTTACAGCTCATGTTGATAATAAAAGCCTTTATGAATTTCTCAAAAAACCAACAAAAAAACCAAAATATAATGAAAATTCTAGAATAATAAGATGGCTATAAGACTTAGAAATTTATAATTACGAAATAAAATTTAGACTATGATATAAGAATATTATTTCTGACCATTTATCACAACCATCAAAGAAAGAACATATACTAGTGATAGTAATTTAAAATTATTAAAAATTAAAGAGAAAAATAAATATTGTATTTTAGTAAAAGAATTAACAACAATTCTTTACAATAGATATACTAAAGTAAAAAACACGAATAAGATTTAAATTCCTTATTAATTAGCAGTTTTTGTTACAAGCCATATTGTCCCTTTTAGCAAGAAAAATAAACATGTAAGAATGATCCTATGGAATAAATGATACCGAAGTAAAATTACATATAACAAATTATAGTGAGAAAACTATACATCTTTAGAGGGGAGATTTATTAGTCATTCTAATTCCTTATAAGATTCCTGACATACAGGTAATACAAGATGAGTGATAAAGGTAAAAGGCCTTAGACGGGTTTATCCCTATAAAAGAAAGAAAAACATCAAGACAACTGTTTACAAGATCAGAAATTACTGGGCACTATATAAGAAGCCAATTTCCAGCAAGTACATATCCACATGCTAGAAGTTTTGCTAAAGTCACTGTTTACAATTAGCTTACAATAAACAGTTTGATCTATAAGCCATGTTTTATAAGGAAACTAATATTGCAAGAGCACAATTAAATGTTGACCACACTAACTCTTTTAATGTTAAGGCATTTGAAGAGCTATTTAGAAGATCAGAACCCTGGAGAGATCCAGGAATTACGGGTAAATGATTATAAGATTCTATTAATATATGGTTAACAGTTGGGAACTGTCAAAGCTACAAGCTTAGAAATGCTATAAAGGGCTTGATGTTTGAAAGTGAAATGATTAGAAGAAGACAATTTACAATTACAGGTAAAACCAATCGATGAAGAAGATAAAATGGAGGAGTTTAAAAGGAGAATTTAAGAATATCTTTAAGAAAAAAGTGAAGTCATAAAAAAAACTGATTTCTAGCAATTCATAGAAAAATCCAATATATGGACTCCACGAAGAAGATTAGAATATAGAAAATAGGTTATAAAAAAATTTAAAAAATTACCCTCAGAAATAAATCAACTCAGAAGATAAATGTGATAAATTAGAATTCTCCTCACTCGGAAAGGCAAGACAATGTTCTTCTAACAAAAAATCCATTCCTTATCTCAATATACTATCAAGAATGTGACTCTAAAGAAGAAGTTGATATAGGAGCTGCATATCATATAGAGCGAGGAATAATCCACAAGTTCATGATTAACATATTAGAATATAAGCAGTTCAAGTATTTTCTTAGAATGATAAGATACATTATTCAAGAAATGAAACGACTAATTAAAGGAATTCAGATTGATGTAGTAGCTTTATATCCAGTCCAGTTAGAAGTAGAAATTTTTCGTTCATTTCAAATTTGGTTTATGTAAAACCTACCATTGAAGAGCCTCAAGAACTTACGAAGAAAAAGATTTTATTTGCGAAGAAAATTAATATGCCAATATAGAAGAACATTTACAAGCTAAAAAATAAGCTCTATTTGAAAAGACTATTGGTGTTACGGTCTACAAACAGTGCTTATTAATGGGTTAAAAATAACATATGACCATCAAGACGATAGTCCCTTGAATGAAGCCTTATATTTAAAGTGCATCAAGAAATATTTAAAAAATTATAATTTGACAATTCAGATCTTTATGACCTTTTCTACAGCAATTTAAGCACATTGATTGACAACTATGACCCCCCCATATTTGACAATGATAATGCATCCACTGGAGATGAGTAGAAGATTTGGGAACGTCTACTAAAAAGCGCGCAAAGGCAAACAAGATGAGTCATTAGTCCTTTATCCTACTTTTTGTAAAAATATTGGGAGTTGTCAAGTCTGTAATTGAAGAGTTGTCAAGTGTGTTAGGTCTGTACTTTTGAGCTATAAAATTACTTTGTCAGGATGTGATATTAACTAAAAGGGTTTTTAAACTTTTAGAAGTCTATAATCCTTTATAAAAGGGAAGGTTAAAAATGAATGAAAGAGATAAGTTTTTCGAGCAATCAATTCCTCTTACATCACTTTAGATCATCTCACTATAATTACTATATATATGTATGTGTGTGTGTGAGTGTGTGTGTGTAACGCCCCTGATTTTCACACTGGCTGTAATTTAGGGTGAACCCTAGAGATGTTAGAACCTGTTGTATACCCTCCTCTGTGCATATGCAATCTTAACATGTCACTGTTGCTATTGCTCTAGCAGATATCAAACAACAATAGTAAGACACCCCAAAGGCTAACCAAACGATCTTAATATCATGATAATTTTCAGAAATGAGGATATACAACAGGTATAAAATTATTTGTAATATTCTCAAACTAGAATTTAGGAATAACACTGTTCGGAACTGAAAGGTGAACATATATCATACATATGAGAGGTTCTGAACAAGAACAAAAATCTAACAGATTCTATACAGATATCCAAGTACTACTAATATCTAACACTGCATCAAAATATACATATCCATAGGAGGTTCTCTACCTCCAAAAAGATATAACTTGTATGGGTACAACTCGGCTCCGATCACAAGAGTACAAACAACTAAAATGACCCTATGGAGTACTTAGCTAACAAAAGTAAAATCCTTGCTACTACAAACTAGCATGCACCCCTTTGCACTTTGGAAGAATTTCCTGAAATAACATTCAAGAAAAAGAAAAGAAAAGAAAAGAAAAACAATAACAACGTCAGAACGCTTTAGCAAGAACATCAAGACATCATAATAAGCATCAGCACATAAATCTCATGTGCTCGCAAGAGCGAGGTAACTCGGTCATATATACTCGACAGTGTGTCTCAATCACTTTTGGAAGTAAGATCGGCTGCTACAAGCTTGCATGTGCCTCTTTGCGCTCCTAAAGGTCTACCTAAATAGATTTAAAATAATAACGTTGTACGTCATCAAAAACATTTCAAACAAAAACTCATAGAAGTTTTATATAAATCGGCTGCACCAAGGTGGTTGCCTACGTACGCTCTCTCTCGAAGGATCAAGCTACTCGTAGTTCATCCAAAATGGTCACGAATGACCTCAACAATCACAAATTTGTAACAAGTAACTCATAAATCTAAAAGAAAATGACAACAATATAAAAGCATGTAAAAACTCATCATGCGACAATATCTTTGGTCATAACTAAAAAGAACCAACTTCCTAGAGAGCGAGCACTAACATGAAACCCAATCCTATAACGGTATAGATTAATGAGCATAGACATTCGACGGCCTATCTCATGCACATGATTAAACGGTTCAGAATCAAATACAAATTTTCGTTGGAGTGGTTCGCTGTCTAACTCACATTTCTGGTAGGTGGCTCATAGGCCTAACCCAAGCAACAATCTTGTGTTATCATAAACCAGCTCGTATCAATATATATTAAGCTCATAATGTTAATAATACAATAGATGATCATATAAAAATCTGGCTGCACCGATTTGGTTGCCTACATACCCTCTCTCCCAATGGATCAAGTCGTTCGTAGTTCATCCAAATGGTCATGAACGACCTCAACAAATCATGAATTTGCAACAAGTTTCTTGTAACAACTCAAGAAATACAACTTCCTAAAGAGAACTAACGTGAAACCTATCCCATAACAGTATAAGTTAATGAGTATAGGCCTTCGACGGATTATCTCATAAAGGTGACTAAGTGGTTCATAACCAAACATAAATTTCCACTAGAGTAACTCATTGTTCAACTCATATTTCTGCTAGGTGGATCATAGGCCTAACCCAGGGAACCATCTGCTGAGTGATATAAAATCTTAACTCAGGCAACAATCTGCTGAGTGACTTGTAGGTCTATCTCAGGCAATAATCTGCTGAGTAACTCTCATAGTTTTCTCTCAGGCAACATTCTGCTGAACGACTAATAGGCCCAACTCAGGCAACATACTCGTATTATCATAGACAAGCCCATACCAACATATATCAGACTTATAATGCCCATAATGAAATAAAAAATCCTTATTTATAAATTCAGTTGCATCAATATGGTTGCCTACATACCCTCTCTTTCAAGGGATCAAGCCGCCCGTAGTTCATCAAATTCGTCGACGATACGTGCTCCCACGTATCGCACAAATATCGAAATTAAGCTGCGAGAGCTTTATAGCTAAACACATGCACCATGTATGGATCTCGTGTAACATACTTCCATCCACATATGTGCATATGTTTCGTAGAAGTCGTGCGTTAAAAACTAAAGGGCAAAACTCAAATAAACCTTCATGTAATATATCAATCATTTCAAATCAGTATATCTGCAGTTTTTTGTAGGACATATGGTTAGTAAATTAATTATATCTTTCTCTATACAAACTTAATTTAAGAATAGTTTCCTGTTTTAGAAATTAGACTCATACAGCTTTCATTTGAAACTAGTTTGGTTTAATTTGGAGTTTATCTTCTATACCCAATTTTTATTTGAAGTTTATACACGTGCTACAGTTTTCTGTAGAATATGTCCTTAATAAATTGACTATAACTTTTTCTATATAAACTCAATTTAAGAATGGTTTCCTATTTTAGAAACTAGACTTATACAGCTTTCACTTAGCACTAGTTTGGTTTAATTTAAACTTTATCTTCTATACCCAGTTTTCATTTGAAGTTTATACACGTGCTATAATTTTCTGAAGAATATGACCTTAGAAAATTAAGTATAACTTTCTCTATACAAACTCAATTTAAGAATGGTTTCCTATTTTAGAAACTAGACTCACACAGCTTTCATTTGGAACTAGTTTGGTTTAATTTAGAGTTTATCATCTATACCCAGTTTTCATTTGAAGTTTATACATGTGCTACAGTTTTCTGCAGAACATGTCCTTAGTAAATTGAGTATAACTTTCTCTATACAAACTCAATTTAAGAATGGTTTCCTGTTTTAGAAACTAGACTTATACAGCTTTCATTTGCTTGGTTTAATTTGGAGTTTATCTTTTATACCCAATTTTCATTTGAAGTTTATACACGTGCTGCAGTTTTCTGCAGAACATGCCCTTAGTAAATTGAGTATAACTTTTTCTATACAAACTCAATTTAAGAATGATTTCCTGTTTTAGAAACTAGACTCACATAGATTTTATTTGGTATTGGTTTGGTTTAATTTAGAGTTTATTTGTTATTTTGAATCTCTAGTTAAATATCATACATGTGCTGCAGTTTTCTGTAATCCATATCATATTAACCATATCCTAAGAATATCATGATTTACAACTAGATTTGTTCTTGATTTCCTTAAAAAATCATAAGTCCCTCCTTTATAGTTTTATTAGGCAAGATATAAGTATTTGATTATGAATTCCACTTAATAATATAATCAAATACAATACACCAAAGGAGGGTGAGGTTTAGAGGAGTTGAACTTGCCTTAATGATGATTCGATCTCCGAAAAATAAAAACTAGCGGATTGTTCTTCACGAAAGATGTAGATCCACTCGCGACCAAGCTTTTTCGTTCACGAAGTTTCTCCAATTTCCTTCAAAGAATTTTTGGCCTACCCACGGCTGTGTTCACCTGAGCTTGAGAGGAGGAAGAAGATGGTTATGGAGGAGAGAGAACCTTCATGACAAAGTTATCCTCTCTCTCTCTCTCTCTCTCTCTCTCTCTCTCTCTCTCTCAAAAATGGGAATCAATGGCTTAGATTAAATCCACATCACTCAAACTTTTATCCAATGGTTCATGTTAAAAGTTGACCAAGTTAACTTTTCATAATGGATGACAACTTAAGTTAAAGCAGATAAACATAATTATATATCCGAGTATTTTATCAGCTCAAAATTCAGCTGATTTTCTCCGGTACCAGAATAAATCATAGATCTACCCCTGGTACGGTCTTGATGTTATGAGAATGATGACGATGACTGCACATTCATCGAAGTTACAGATAAAATATTAAAAATGAAAAACTATAGGTTTCGATTTGGCTCGCGCCTCCGGAATCGAAACTGCAAACGAAGTCCAAATCGAACGAAATTGAGATCGAAGTACAAAAACCACATTCTAAGATTGATGGCGTCATCCTGAGTCCCATCTGATCACCAGAAATAGCTCAAACTGCTATACGACGGTAGACACGCGGTACCATAAACCGAGCTGCAAACAAACTCCAAATAAATTCTAACTGATTCCATTCATCACAGAATGGTAAGCACACATCCTAAAACTTATAAAAGTTTAAATAAATTCTCCAATAAAAGTATAAAAATTCTAGGGTTTTACAGTGTGTGTATATATATATGCCTGTGACATAGGCATCGTATAGCTTAGTGCTTGGTGGCATCATCATTATTTACTATTAATATAAAATGAATAAGATTAATGATATATTATATAAATTAAATAATAATAGAATATTTTATTAAAAATGTAATTATATATATATATATATATATATATATATATATATATATATATATAT
>BQKN01061552.1:11470-36824 GCA_022839385.1 Asparagus kiusianus | reverse complement strand
AAAAAAAATCAAAAAACATCCTAGACGGAAGTTCCGTAAATCAAAAAACATCCTAGACGGAAGTTCCGTCTAGGATGACTATCCTAGACGGAAATTTCCATCTAGGATACTCATCCTAGACGGAAATTTTTTTCGTCTAGAATGTAGTATTCTAGACAGAAATTCCGTCTAGAATAATCCGTCTAAGATGTATTCTAGACGGTTTTGAATTCCGTCTAGAATAATCCGTCTAGAATGTATTCTAGACAGAATTTCCGTCTAGAATACTACATTCTAGACGGAAACATACTAGACGCGTATTCTAGACAGAATTCCGTCTAGGATATGCATTCTAGACGGAATTCTAGGTATCCTAGACGGAATTTTTCGTCTAGGATGCCTCATTATTTAGTAGTGATTTTCATCAGAATCAGAAACTTCTCAATTTCACTTGTTCTTCAATATTTCCAACCTTAACAAATGGACAAAGAACTTTCCAAATTTTAAAATCAAAACATTAGACAAATGCCTTACTTTCAAAAGCTATATAAATCTAAACGAAATAATTTCTCAGTAAAATCCAAAATATCTAGATATATCTCCTAACAATCAACATCTCAAGCTTAGAATATTGGATTTAAATCTAATTAAATCTATTTGTGGGCACATATGATTAATCAATGTGTATTGCTATCTTTAAAGATAACTCACTTAAAATAATCAATCAATTAGGGTTAATGAGTATTTAAATAAATCATTGGTTAAATATGCAGATACCAAGTTGTAATTGTAATTTGATGAGGGGCCAAATTATAAATGTACAACACCTACATATATGGGGTTATGGTCCCTAACCTAGGGTTAACCACTCTCATTCTCTTATCCCTATCTAAAGAGAGTCATAAGAGAGAAACTCTTAGATTAGAAGATCACCAAACCTTATCTCAAATCCAAGCAATGGATTCAGGTATAAGCTTCCGCTCTTAATGTTTATTCTCTATGATTTAATCACGTTTATGTACAACAAATGGTATCAGAGCCACCCGTGATTAATTCTTAGGGGTTTAAGATTTTAAAATATTGGGTTTTTTTATCTTAATCTGTGGTTTTTCAAAATTGTTCCTCGGATGAACAGGAAAAGTTCGTTTTTTGGTTGGTTTTTCTTTCGATTTTTTGGATCTGGATCAAGAATTCATCTTTTTTCGATTCTGGATCTGAACAAGTCTTGGATCCAGTTGTTAGATCGGGTTATGAATTAAATTCGATAGCAAAATCAGATTTTTGGAGTCAGTTTGTCGTCAAGCGCCACGCTCCTCGCCGGCGATGTCCAGCTAGCGGCCTCGCTGTCAATTGGAGACGGCGGCTACAGCATCAGGAAACCCTAGGGTTTCAACCCTAGGGTGCGGGAGCAATAGTGGCGGTGCGGCCATCAAGGAAAAACCCTAATGGGTGCGGGAATTAGGGCAAAAGGAGGAGGTTACCTCGATTTCAGGTGAGCTTCGTGCTCAATTCAGGCGAACCTCGTGTTCGTTCTCTAACGAGCCTCGTGCTCAATTCAAACGAACCTCGTGTTCATTCTCTGGCGAGCCTCGTGCTCGATTCAAGCGAGCCTCGTGCTCAATACAGTCGAACCTCGTGTTCGAAATCAGGCGACCCTCGGGTTCAACTCATGTGAGCTTCGGCTCGACTCAGGCATAGTCGACGCTCGTTGTAGGCGAGCTCGACGTTCGGATCTCCTGAGAGCCTCGATCCTTCGAAGTTCAGGTGAGCCTCACTCTCATTCTCAGGCGAGTTTCGAGGACGAGCCTCGATTTCATAGTTGAGCGAGCCTCGTGTTCACTACGGGCGAGCTTCGACTTGGTCGAGCTTCAGCCTCTCCTCTGACGAGCTTCGGTTCGTGTTCGGTGCAGGGGAGAGTCGGCAAAGCTTCGATTTTTGGGCATGCTTTTTTCTTTCCCGTTGGGTGGAAGAAGAATGCTGCTGTTGACAAGTGATTTAGGGCATAGAACAAGCCCTCCTAAGAAATTAAAGTTAGTTATGGGCCTTGGGTAATATGGGCCTATAACTCCTAAGTTGTGGATTAATTAAATGATTCAAATTAATTCGTTAAGATGAAGGGCTTTGTTTATGTATGGGCCCAATTAGGTATGCTTAATTTAATTAATTAAGTCATGAGGCCCTAATTAAGCTATGGAAATTTAAATTAAATTATTTAATTTAAATTGAATTTGGTAGTTAATCAATTATTTAATTCAAATAATATGACACTAAGGTATTATATTTATCTCTCATTCCAAATGATTGATTGAAATAAGAAGTTGTCAAAGTAACCTCTCTTGTGTAGATTGTTTATAAGGGATGTTAGATGGTTGTGTGTATGTTTTCATGTAAATATTTAATCGGCCCAAAGGAAGGTTAATATTTATTTAGACTGCATACACATCTGTGATGATAAACGTGTGACAATTATAAGGTTTACATATGAATAATGAATCGATCCAAAGATAGTTTCATTATTTGACATGAGTTATTATCAGTGTTTGATCATTGTAATAAGGTATCACTTATAATTTAATATTACTGTCCAAAGACTTGATATTAATATTGTGCCAAATACCTTGAGATGAGATTTATCATTATTTGAATTTTATTGATTACTAATTATGATTAATAATGTGAGTATCTTTTGTTTATTTTAGCTAATGAATCTGCTATAATAATTTCTGCTAACATCAACTCAATTCTCATGCTCAATGGGACTAATTTTAAGGTTTGGAAAGAGAACATATTAATTATTCTTAGCTACATGGATCTAGACCTTACATTAAGAACTGAATAACTACAACCTCTTAATGCGGATAGCACTCCTGATGTTAAGAAGGAGTATGAGAAATGAGAGCGTTCAAATCGTATGAGTATTATGATCATTAAACGCGGCGTTCTGGAAGCCTTCAGGGGCATAGAATCCGAAGGGATTACTAAAGCTAAAGATTTCCTTACCGAAATTAAGAAGCGTTTTGTGAAAAACGATAAGGTAGAAACAAGCACTCTTTTAGCTCACTTGATTTCGATGAAGTATAAGGGCAAAGAAAATATCAGGGAGTACATTATAAAAATATCTCATGTTGCTTCAAAACTTAAGGCACTTAAAATCGATCTTTGTGATGAGTTATTGGTGCATCTGGTTCTGCTATCTCTTCCTGTATAATTCAATCAGTTTAAGGTCAGTTATAATTACCAAAAGGAGAAATGGACTCTAAATGAGCTTATTTCATACTGTGTGTAAGAAGAAGATAGGATAAAGCAAGATAAGATAGAAAGTGCTCATCTGGCTTATGCCTCTAAGGAAAGGGCAAGAAAAGAAAGAATGATAATGAAGCTACTAAGGGTCCTATTCAGAAGAAACAACGTAAGGATGATCATGATTGTTTCTTCGACAACAAGTCTGGACACGTAAAGAAGGATTGTACCAAATATCACTCCTGGCGTGCTAAAAAGGGTACGTTCCTTACTTTGGTCAGTTATGAGGTTAATTTAGCTTCAGTACCTAGAAACACTTGGTGGTTAGACTCTGGTGCTACTACTCACATAAGTGTTTCTATGCAGGATTGCCTGAGCTATCGAAAACCAAGTGATGTTGAAAGACACATCTTTGTGGGCGACGGAAAATCGGTAGACGTGGAGGTAATTAGGCACTTTAGGTTGCTATTAAGAACTGGTTCATATTTGGATTTAAAAATACTTTTATAGTACCGTCTTTTAGACGAAATTTGGTTTCTATTTCTATATTGGACAAATCAGGTTATCATTGCTCATTCGGAAACAACCAATTCATTTTATCTTTTAATTCAAATATTATGGGAACCGGTTACTTGAGTACTTATGACAACGTATATTTGCTTGATACAATTGCTTCTTATAATGAATCCTTACATGTGGAATCACGTGGTACTAAGCGTAAATTAAATAAGGAAAATTCGACGTTATTATGGTATAAGCGCTACGGTCATATCTCAAAAAGTAGAGTTGAGCGTCTTGTGTCTGATGGTATTTTGGATTCCCTTGATTTTTCAAGTTTTAATGTATGTGTTGAATGTATTAAGGGAAAACAGACCAAAGTTAAAAGATTAGGTGCCAACAGATCTTCGGAAGTCTTAGAATTAATACATACAGATATTTGTGGGCCATTCTCTATAGAATCTTAGAATGGTCAATAATATTTTATATCATTCATAGACGATTACTCACATTATGGGTACCTTGTAAAACCCTAAAAATTTGTGATATATATATAATTAATATATGATTAATTATGATATATGAATATTTATTTTGATAAATATAGTTTAATGGTATATGAGTAGTATACCATGTGTTTTGAGTATAAACAAGTTCATTCGTGAGGAAGGAAAGAGTTGAAACATGTACAACGACCATTTTCATGAGAAGCTGAAAAATCCCAGTCCGGTCGACCGCCACGGTCGACCATAAAACCTGCAGAGAGTCAGGTTCCTATTTTGAGTTAGTTTCGGTTTCCTAAAGCCCATACTCATTTTCTCTTGTTTATATATCAAATTTTCATGAATTTCTCAGTTTTTCTAAGAACCCCAACAGCCACCAAACCCCCACAAACCCTAGTTTGATCCTTGGAGAAGATTTGGAGGCTTTTGAGAAAGTTTTCGTGTGGTTTTGGATTTTGGGATTGGAGATCTATTTTGGCTTGGCATCCTAAACATTTTCTACAAGTTTCAGACGAGTTTATCTTTGCTAACCCCCCTCCTAGTTTTTAAAATATTTCTAAAGGGTTTTTTTTAACATGTTTTATAGAGCCAAATTGACTAGTTTATGAATAAAAGTCAATTCTTTTGTATTATATGTATAAAGACTAGGTCTTTCCATGTGAAAAGGTTTGAGAACGGATTTACAGAAGATATTTAAGATCTGAAAATGTTTTAAAAGTTGTTTAATCTGATGAAAGATGATTTGTGCTTTGTTTCAACATCTTGTGCATGATTTAGGGTTTTGTATATGAATTTTATGCAATTTATCATGCTACATATGTAGTTTTGCTTCTAGAAGTATTTATCTGCTATTGTCATGTTTGAATACAAGTCTCATGTTGTTTTGAATAAGTTTGCATTGCACAATTACGTCATGAACACAATATGCAAACCCTTCATGAGAACCTGGATTTGCGGCTCATGGTCGACCGCGCCCTAACAGCGGTCGACCGCATGCAGGACAGAGGCCTGCGTAGGCCTTGGAACCCATCGTGGTCGATCACCGTGTTTGTGTGGTCGATCGCCACACAGTCTGAGACCCTATACATGTTTTAATCGACTGTTTGAGTTTTTGAGCGAGTCGCTCGACCTTGCACTGTTATGATACGATGTTTATGAGTTGTTTAACACTTGAGATGTCAGTAAACACTAGATATGGATACGTACACCGAGATATGTGCATGTATGTTTAGAATATATTGTATTAACATACTAAATATGATGAGTATAGAAATTTCATGTTTCCGGGATAGGGAGATAAAACCTATTTCCGTAGGACGATTAAGTAAGAGTATTATAAAAGTATCGTCATATTATATATCCAGAATGAGGAGATAAAAACCTATCTCCGCAGGGCGATTGAGTAAGAATATTACAAAAGTATCGTCATTTCATGTATCCGGTATAGGGAGATAAAACCTATCGCCGCAGAGCAATTGAGTAAGAGTATTACAAGAGTATCTTTAATGCATAAGAGGTGCACATTTGTAAGTATTATAAATTATGTTTTTGCTTCCATATTGAATACCCATAAGTAGGGTGCTTTCTCTGAGACCGTGGCTTACACGACATGGCATGTGGTTGACTTTTAGTTTTGGATGAGTTTCTCTTATGTTAGATCCGTCTACCTGAGTGTGGATTATGATGAGATATTTGTTCTACAGGTTTGAGGTTTTGAGTGTTATCCTTTATTTGTTATTTTTCATTCATAGAGTTGTAATTAGTATTTAGGGAGTCACAACTTGAGACATGGTATATACATGAGGGTTTTCTTGTTTGGATTATTTCGCTCGACGTACTAACTCTCGTGTTGTGGATTCCTAAATACCAATCTCCAGTTAGATTTATATGAATGATTATATACTTATGTACTCTTTATATTTTTCTATATACTCCTACCCTTTTTCCTGGGGAAAGGTGGAGATGTTCTCACTATAGCGCTTTGACGCTCATTGTTTTCCCTCCTTTCAGGCAACGAGTCCAGCGCACGGAGAGTCGCAGGTTGATGGGATTCCTTCATAGGTTCCATCTAGCTATTTAGTATTTTAGTTGTTTTTCAGAACTCCGCAGTTAGTTGTTATGTTCAGACTCTAAACTTGCATTTTATTTTGTAAAGGCTGAAAGCCGTAGTGATACTTTATTTGACTCATTGTATTTAAGGTTTATTTCAGACACAGAGATACTTCTATTCTATTTTAGTTGGGCTCATTGATGATTATTCTCTTATTGTTTCTGTGTATACTTGACTTGTTCTATTTCTTTTATTTGTCTGTCGGCACTTTTACCTATTTGTTATTTCCCCTAGAGAGATAGTGACTATGGTGGTGAAACATATCGTAGCATAGTGTTTGATGCTAGGCAGGTTTGACAATCTGGGTTTCACCTTAGACTGTAGCCTTACGTGAAACCTGGGGCGTCACAGTTGGTATAAGAGCTCTAGTTCCAAAATCCTCAGGATCATCACTGTGTCATATTATCGAGTTAGGATAGAGTTTTCCTAGGAATCATGTATACAGTCCGGTAGGAATTCCTAGTATGAGTGAGAACGTATTATATATGTACGCGGAAAAATTATAAATATTTTTTTTATGATGAACTATTTGCTTGAATAATAAAGCATGCTATGAGTAATATGTGATACGATTTACTCATTGGAATACGTTATATCTTTTCCTGCTAGAGATTCTATTTACTGCGTAATAAGCTCTACTTCTATATTATAGATGTCAGGAAGAGGACGTGGACGCGAGGTACTCGTGCTCAGGGAGCTGAGCAAGTTGATAGAGAGCCCGAGCCACAGCAGGCTCCGCAGTACTTAGTGGATCTCATAGTACCATTAGCAGCTTATCTGGCAGCTATTGAGGAGTAGTTAGTAGATCATGATTGGCAGGGAACACTCATTCAGGAGAAGATACCAGAGGGGATATCGGTAGTCACGCCGCCACTTTCGGTTGATGATGGAGTGGCTGAGTGGGAGGCTTTGCTTCGCCTGGTAGAGAGGTACCAGAAGTTGAAAGCTCCAGAGTTCCATGGTTCGACGGATTCCATTGCAGCACACAAGTGGAAGGAGGACGTGAGCAATATTTTGGACATGCTTAATGTAGATACTATGCAGAAACAGAGCTAGCAGCTTTCAGCCTCAAGGGCTATGCAGGAGGATGGAATCGGCTTCGTTTCACCCCAGAGCAGAGGATGACGACCTCGTGGGAGACTTTTGTGTATTTTTTTTGAAGAGCAGTATGTTTCGGCTGCAACGAAAACCGAAAAGGAGTTAGAGCTGGCTTGATTAGAGCAGGGGGACATGTCAGTGATGGATTTTGAGAGTAAATTCATGTCACTACTTAGATTCACTAGCATGTAGCACACCAAGGAGAGACATGTCCAGATGTTCATGATGGGACTTCGTCCAGGTTTACGCCGATATCTAGTATCTTGGAGATTCCGTTCAGTGCGGGAGGTGGCAGATGCTGTCATAGCCCAGAGGACAGATACAGCTATATTTATCAAGGGCAAAGATGGAAATTCTAAGTCAGGATAGTCCGGGGATAAAGGTAAGGGTAAGAGACCTTTTACAGGCTCAGGAG
Source organism: Asparagus kiusianus (assembly GCA_022839385.1). Lineage (NCBI taxonomy): Eukaryota > Viridiplantae > Streptophyta > Magnoliopsida > Asparagales > Asparagaceae > Asparagus > Asparagus kiusianus. Next base: position 28,981 of record BQKN01061552.1, on the reverse strand, counting down.
GACCCCAGCATCAGAATAAGGCTCCACATCAGTAGGTTCCCCATAAGAAGGGTAATCGGCAGGATCAGAGGGCGTAACAGCAGCGCCGATTTTATGGATCTTGTTTCAATTGCAACAAGCTCGGTTACAGAGCAGCAGAGTGCCGCAGCGCACCCACAGCAGGTCGGTAGGGCAGGAATCAGCAGCAGCAGAAGCGCACTCGGGGTCGCGGTCAGGGTCAGTAGTTGAGGATTGAGGTACCTCCAGTAGTCCTGAAGATTGAGGGACAGGTGCGAACGATTCAGGAGACCGAGCAGGGGCAGATAGTCCCATACGTTTCGGGTGATGCAGCGCAATCGACTGATAGAGTGTATGCAGTTGTTCCTCACGATCATGGTACAAGCGGGACGGTGGTGGAAGGATCTCCTACAATTTTACGTTTAGTCTCCAGCTTGTGGCGCAGCCATTAGATTTCCATTTATATGTATCTACTTCTTTAGGGGAGACGTCTCTTTTAGAGAGTGTTTGTAGGAGATGTATCATCAGTTTGGACGATTCCGAGTTCGTGATAGACCTGATTGTGTTGTGTATGTCTGAGTTCGATGTTATCCTTAGTATGGATTGGCTATCTTCCTACCATATGAGTATCGACTGTTTTGCGAAGACAGTCAGTTTGCGAGCTTTTGATGATCTGAGTTAGTGGTAGCGACCTCCAGAGGCAACCAGTTTGTAGAGTCATATTTGACATACGTCGAGGAGGTGATGTTACGGGATCAGGGTGCAGATTTGAGTGAGATGCGAGTAGTTTCAGAGCACCAGGATGTCTTCCAGGACATACCAAGATTATCTCCAGTGAGAGAGGTCGAGTTTTGCATAGAGTTGCAGTCAGGCACCACACCGATTTCCCGAGCCCCTTACCATATAGCTCCTGCTGAGATGAGGGAGCTACAGATCTAGCTAGATGAGTTGTTGTCTCAGGGATTCATTTGACGGAGTCATTCTCCATGGGGAGCACCTGTCCTCTTTGTGAAGAAGAAGGACGAGAGTATGCGATTATGCATTGATTATCACGAGTTGAACAAGGTCACTATCCGAAACAGGTACACATTACCGAGGATCGATGACTTGTTCAACCAGTTGCAGGAGGATCAGTGTTTTTTGAAGATAGATCTTCATTTCGGTTATCATTAATTACGGGTTCGGGAGATGGATATTCCCAAGATCGTCTTCTTGACTCGATATGGATCATTCGAGTTTCTTGTCATATCATTTGGGCTGACCAATGCACTCGTAGTATTTATGAATTTAATGAATCGGGTTTTCTGTCCATACTTAGACCAGTTCGTGATAGTTTTCATCGACGATATCCTCATCTATTCGAGATCAAAGGCCGAGCACGAGCAACATTTAAGGTTGGCATTGCGGACTTTGCGAGAACACCAGTTGTATGCTAAATTTAGCAAATATGAATTCTGGTTATCGGATGTCACAGATTTTTGGGCCATGTCATCAGTCAGGAGGGTATTATAGTAGATCCAGCTAAAGTAGAGGCCGTACTTGATTGGAAACCACCGAAGATAGTTACCAAGATTCGTAGCTTCTTAGGTCTGGCGGGCTATTACAAAAAATTTATTCAGGACTTCTCGAAGATCGTGATGCCACTTACATACCTTACTAAGAAGGGTGTACAGTTTATTTGGGCCACAGAATGCCAAGAGGCCTTTGAGACATTGAATACTAAGTTGACTTTAGCTCCAGTATTGATTATTCCCAGCAGTGATAAGACTTTTGTTGTCTATACTGATGCATCTTATTCAGGTCTTGGAGGTGTATTAATACAAACCCAGAGAGTTATAGCCTATATTTCGAGATAGTTGAGGACTCATGAGTAGAATTATCCCACGCATGATTTAAAGCTAGCAGCAGTGCTCCTTGCACTGAAGGCATGGAGGCACTATTTGTATGGAGTACAGTTTGAGTTATTCACAGATTACCAGAGTTTGAAGTGCCTCTTCTCATAGAAAGAACTCAACCAGAGAAAATGGCGATGGATAGAGTTTATTAAGGATTATGAGTTTGCTATACAGTATCATCCAGGAAAGACGAACGTGGTAGCAGACGCGTTAAGCAGGAAATATCGTCGCGGGCTAGCAGCTTTGAGGTGTTCACTATATCAGAATCTTTATACCCTTAGTCATTATGATTTTAGGCTAGAGATTGGCGGAATCAGTGTTTTCTTAGGAGCTTTATCAGTACAACCGTCTTAGGGAGATAGAGTAGTCGGAGCTCAGTTAGAGGATTCTTGGATTCAAACTCGCAAAGGGGAGATCTCCTAAGAATCCAATGATGATTAGACTATTGGAGTAGATGGAGGCCTTCGGGTGAAGGGTAGGATTATCATGCCGAATAATCTACAGCTGAAGAAAACTTTTTGACGAGGCACATCGCAGCAGATATACAGTGCACCCAGGCACGACAAAAATATACAAGGATCTGAAGAGGCATTTTTGGTGGAGTGGTATGCACAGAGAAATTGCAGATTATGTGGCTAAATGTTATATCTACCAGTAAGTTAAGGCAGAATATCAAAGACCTACAGGAACCCTACAGCCTTTACCCATTCCCGAGTGGAAGTGGGTAGATATTTCTGTTTGTGGAAAATTTGAAGTAAAAAGACAATGAAGGAAATTTGATTTGTATTCCTTTAATCTTAATTATAATTAGATTCCGATTATAAAAGAGAAGAGAATGATCTGAATTCTCCCCTTTGTTTAAAACTGGGTTCTTCACGGTGGCGATGGAGTGCCTCCCTCGAATGCTCACGTCGAGTTTGCTCTCCGTTGACGATCCGACGTTTTGATTCACTGGAATGATGTCTTCTCCTCATGATTTGACGTTGTGGAGAACTTGCGTGGCATGTTTTAGAACTCTGAACGAGTTTAGAAGAACTCTTGAAAGAGTTGATTTACACCGAAAATCGGTTAATAAGCCAAGGCCAGAAGCCCTCTGTTGCCAAAGTTGAAGATGATCTTCGTTGGAGGATGATGCCAATCTCCTCAAAACCTTGCCCAAGGATCTCTCCTGTTGCTGCCAAGTCGAAGTGTCAATCCGAGCCAAGAAGTTCCAACCTTATTGCCAAGTCCCAGATCCAAAAAGCCAGCCCAAACTTAATTGAGTTTACCCCTATTTATAGGGGATTAAGGGGGTGTAATTGCCCCTTACATCACTCCTAAGTGGGGTGTAACCGCCCTCCAATTGTGGGAAATGGTTTTAGAACCATTCAGCTCATGTTGAATGAGTCAAACAATGCCCAAGTTAGCGTTCAGGACTCTAACTCCGCGTTTTAGACTGCAGACGCAGAGTTGGGCACTCGCTGAATGTTAAAAAACACGAGGGCCACCCGTGTTTGGTTTGCTAAGGATTGGAAATGTGGGGGTCGCATGCGTTTTGCTTGTTGAAGCTTGGAAACGCGAGGGTCGCCTGCGTTTCAAGAATTAGAACGCGGAGATGACTTCCGCATTTAGAAAGGGCTAGTTAACTTGTAGCCTCTTCTGTAGAGTGTTGTAAAGACCATTGTTGAATGATCTTCGTCTTGGCTCCTCGAAAATATGAGAGTTGTCATATTATAACTCCCGATGTTGATTGTGAAGATTGTTGATTAGAGGTTTCATCAGTTGTTATGAAGGTCGTCAAATTGTAACCTTCTACGTGAAAGTCTCCAAATTGTAGCCTTCTGGAAGTCATCAGATTGTAACTTCCATCATTGGTGTTTGATGGGGATCAGCTATCTATTTTGATTTTTAGACAGCCTACAATTTCCATGGATTTTATAGTAGAGTTACCTAAATCAAAGAAAGGAAATGATTCTATTTGGATGATAGTAGACAGATTGACAAAGTCCGCGTATTTCTTACCTGTGAGGACGATTTATACGGTAGAAACCTATGCGGGGATTTTTATTCGAGAGATTGTCAGGTTGCATGGAGTTCCAGAGACGATTGTGTCAGATCGAGGCTCAGTCTTTACATCTCATTTCTGGAGGAGTTTTCAAGATGCTTTTGGTAGCCAGTTATCATTTAGCAGTGTATTTCACCCCCAGACAGATGGTCAGACCAAGAGGGTGAATCAGGTGTTAGAAGATATGCTGAGAGCATGTGTTATAGATTTTCAAGGTTGCTGGGAGGATCACATCCCATTGATTGAATTTGCATATAATAATAGTTATCAAGCTACCATCAGGATAGCGCCGTATGAAGCTTTGTACGGGAGGCCTTGCTGATCGCCTATATATTGGGCAGAACCAGAGGATAGTTTATTACTTGGCTCGGAGCTAGTTAGGCAGATCACGAAAGAGATGGCATTGATTACAGTATGCATTCTTTCTAGAGAGAATAAAGAGTTTAGAAACAAAGTCATTCCATTAGTGAAAGTCCAGTAGAACAGGCAAGGAGCCAAAGATATTTCTTTGGAGCGCGAGGAGGATGTACGTCGCGACTACCTACACTTGCTTGAACAGGTAATATGTTGATATTTAAATATGCTTATATACGTTGATAGATGTGATTGCATGTGTTGTTAGTCACGTTTATACTTAACGCTAGAATGGGTCATTCAATACCTAGCTTTTAATTATTCGGAACATATGGTATATATATGGGGGGTTCCTTGTTTGGATTTTTCCCCCGACGTACTAGTTCCGTATAATTAGGGGTTAAGTGAGAATGCACATATTCTAGATTGGTTTAGTTTAAATATAGATTATGATTCTTATCTGGGGATTAATGATACGAGATGTGTACGTGAGGGTTTCCTTGTCTGGATTATCCCCTCTTAGTGTTTTTCTCATATTATTAATTCCTAAGTTACGACTGCGGAATTTCGAGGACAAAATTCTTTTAAGGGGGGTGAATGTAAAACCCTAAAAAATTTATATATATATATTTATATTTTTATATATATATATATATATATATAATTAATATATGATTAATTATGATATATGGATATTTATTTTGATAAATACAGTTAAATGGTATATGAGTAGTATACCATGTGTTTTGAGTATAAACAAGTTTATTCGTGAGAAAGGAAAGAGTCGAAACATGTACAATGGACATTTTCATGAGGAGCTAGAAAATCCCAGTCCGGTCGACCGCCACGGTCGACCGCGAAACCTGCAGAAAGTCAGGTTCCTGTTTTAAGTTAGTTTCAGTTTCCTAAAGCCCATACCCATTTTCTCTTGTTTATATATCAAATTTTCATGAATTTCTCAGTTTTTCTAAGAACCCTAACAGCCACCAAACCCCCACAAACCCTAGTTTGATCCTTGGAGAAGATTTGGAGGCTTTTGAGAAACTTTTCGTGTGGTTTTGGCTTTTGGGATTGGAGATCTGTTTTGGCTTGGCATCCTAAACGTTTTCTACAAGTTTTAAGCGAGTTCATCTCTACTAATCTCCCTCCTAGTTTTTAAAACGTTTCTAAAGGGGTTTTTTAACATATTTTATAGAGCCAAATTGATTAGTTTATGAATAAAAGTCAATTCTTTTGTATTATATGTATAAAGACTAGGTCTTTCCATGTGAAAAGGTTTGAGAACGGATTTACAGAAGATATTTAAGATCTGAAAATGTTTTAAAAGTTGTTTAATCTGATGAAAGATGATTTGTGCTTTGTTTCAACTTCTTGTGCATGATTTAGGGTTTTGCATATGAATTTTATGCAATTTATCATGCCACATATGTAGTTTTGCTTCTAGAAGTATTAATCTGTACTTGTCATGTTTGAATACAAGTTTCACGTTATTTTGAATAAGTTTGCATCGCATAATTACGTCATGAACACAATATGCAAACCCTTCATGAGAACCTGGATTTGCAGCTCACGGTCGACCGCGCCCTAACAGCGGTCGACCGCGTGCAGGACAGAGGCCTGCGTAGGCCCTGGAACCCCTCGCGGTCAACCGTCATGTTTGTGCGGTCGGCCGTCGTACAGTCTGAGGCCCTGTACATGTTTTAATCGACTGTTTGAGTTTTCGAGTGAGTCTCTCGACCTTGCACTGTTATGATACGATGTTTGTGAGTTGTTTAACACTTGAGATGTTAGTAAACACAAGATATGGACACGTACATCAAGATATATGCACGTATATTTAGAATATGTTGTATTAACATACTAAATATGATGAGTATAGAAATTTCATGTTTTCGGGATATGGAGATGAAACCTATTTTCGCAGGATGATTGAGTAAGAGTATTACAAAAGTATCATCATATTATGTATCCGGAATTGAGAGATAAAAACCTATCTCCGCAGGGCGATTGAGTAAGAATATTACAAAAGTATCGTTATTTTATGTATCCGGGATAAGGAGATAAAACCTATTACCACAGAGCGATTGAGTAAGAGTATTACAAGAGTATCGCTAATGCATAAGAGGTGCACATTTGTAAGTATTATAAATTATATTTTTGCTTCCATATTGAATACCCGTAAGTAGGGTGCTTTCTCTGAGACCGTGGCTTACACGACATGGCATGTGGTTGACTTTTGGTTTTGGATGAGTTTCTCTTATGTTAGATCCGTCTACCCGAGTGTAGATTATGATGAGATATTTGTTCTACAGGTTTGAGGTTTGGAGTGTTATCTTTTCTGTTTGTTATTTTTTATTCATAGAGTTGGAATTAGCATTTAGGGAGTCACAACTTAAGACATGGTATATACATGAGGGTTTCCTTGTTTGGATTATTTCGCTCAACGTACTAACTCTCATGTTGTGGATTCCTAAATACCAATCTCCAGTTAGATTTATATGAATGATTCTATACTTATGTACTCTCTATATTTTTCTATATACTCCTACCCCTTTCCCTGGGGAGAGATGGAGATGTTCTCGCTATAGCGCTTTGACGCTCATTGTTTCCCCCCTTTCAGGCAACGAGTCCAGCGCACGGAGAGTCGCAGGTTGATGGGATTCCTTCATAGATTCCATCTAGCTATTTAGTATTTTAGTTGTTTTTTAGAACTCCACGGTTAGTTTTTTATATTCAGACTCTAGACTTGTATTTCATTTTGTAAAGGCTGAGAGCCGTAGTGATACTTTATTTGACTTATTGTATTTGAGGTTTATTTCAGACTTAGAGATACTTCTATTCTATTTTAGTTGGGCTCATTGATGATTATTCTCTTATTGTTTCTATGTATACTTGGCTTGTTCTATTTCTCTTACTTGCCTATCGATACTTTCACCTATTTATTGTTTCCACTAGAGAGATAGTGACTGTGATGATGAAACATATCGTAGTATGGTATATGGTGCTTGGTAGGTTTGACAATCTGGGTTTCGTCTTGGATTGCAGCCTTGCGTGAAACCTGGGACGTCACATAGCTATATCTCATTCATGAGAAATCTGAGTCTCTGGACATGTTCAAAGCCTATAAAGCTGAAGTTGAGAATCAACCCAACAAAAGTATTAAAACTATTAAATCTGATCGTGATGGTGAGTACTACGGCAGATATGATGGTTTAGGTGAACAACGTCCAGGACCATTTGCTAGATACCTAGAGGAATACGGTATCGTCCCACAGTACACCATGTCTAGTTCACCTAACATGAATGGTGTAGCTGAAAGACGAAACATGACTCTTAAGGATATGGTAAGAAGTATGATTGCTCATTCTTCTTTACCAGAGTTATTCTGAGGAGAAGCACTAAAGACAGCAGCTTACATTCTGAATAGAGTACCAAGTAAAGCAGTTGCTAAAATACCTTATGAGCTTTGGACTGATCGAAAACCCAGTTTAAAATACTTACATATTTGGGGATGTCCAGCTGAGGCAATATCTTATAAGCCAAATGAAAAGAAATTAGACTCCAAAACAGTTAGCAACTACTTTATTGGGTACTCTGAACGCTCTAAGGGCTATAAGTTTTATGATCCCACACTAAGGAATATTTTTGAGATGAGAACAGCAATATTCTTTGAGGATGTTGAGTTTGGGGGAAGAAATAAGGTTAGAAACATTGCTTTTGAGGAGGATTTGGCTTCAGACCAAATCCATACAGTTACTTTTGATAATATTCAGGTTCCTATACATGTTGTTGTTCAAGAAGTAAATCCAGAACCTCAAGATGACAATGTTGAATAACTCCCTGCTCCAGAAGAACAAACTCAACAACCTCAAGAACCAGTACCATTAAGGAGATCCACGAGAGAAAGGAGAAATGTTATTCTGGATGACTATATTGTATTTCTCCAAGAACATGAGGAAAATAATGGAATATTAGGAGATGATCCAATCAACTTCCCTCAGTCCATAAAAAGTTCTAACTCTTAATAGTGGATTGATGTCATGAATGAAGAATATAAGTCTATGCAAGACAATAAAGTTTGGGAACTTGTCCCATTACCAGAAGGTGCAAAACCAATTGGTTGTAAATGGATTTTTAAAACCAAGCGGGATGCAAATGGTAATGTGGAGAGGTATAAGGCATGTTTTGTAGCTAAAGGGTTTACTCAAAAGGAAAGTATTGATTATAAAGAGACTTTCTCTCTGGTTTTATCGAAAGACTCTTTTAGAACAATCATGGAGCTTATTGCTCATTTTGATCTTGAGTTACATCAGATGGATGTTAAGACTGTATTTCTCAATGGTGACATTGATGAGATGATTTATATAGTGTAACCAAAAAACTTTGTGTCGGAAGACCCAAAGAATATGGTTTGCATATTAAGGAAATCCATCTATGGACTCAAACAAGCTCTTCATCAATGGTATTACAAGTTTTAATAAATAATTATCTCATTCGGTTTTGAGATGAACATTGTTGATGACTATGTATATCACAAGTTCAGTGGGAGTAAGTATATTTTTTTGGTTGTGTATGTCGATGACATATTGCTTGCCACTAATGATATAGACATGTTGCACGAAACCAAGAGATTTCTATCAAAGAATTTTGAGATGAAAGATCTTGGGGACGCCTCTTTTATATTAGGAATCCAGATACATCGAGATCGCTCTCGGGGTATTCTTAGATTTTCACAAAAGAGCAATATCGATAAAGTACTTAAAAGGTTTGGCATGCAAGACTACAGACCAGGAGACACCCCTGTTGCTAAAAGAGACAAATTTAGTCTCAATCAGTGTCCTAAAAGCAACCTTGAAATTCAAGAAATGTAGAAGATTTCTTATGCTTCGGCTGTAGGAAGTCTAATATATGCTCAGGTATGTACGCGTCCGGATATTGCGTATATTATTAGAATGTTAGGCAGATACTTAAGCAACCCTAGTATGGATTATTGGATAGCAGTCAAAAGGGTTATGAGGTATCTTCAGAAAATAAAAGATTATATGCTCACATACAGAAAATCAGAACAGTTGGAGGTCATTGGGTATTCTGATTCTGATTTTGTTGGATGCCAAGATAGCAGAAAGTCTACATCAGTCTATATTTATATGTTAGTATGAGGAGCTATATCATGGAAAAGTGTTAAACAAATGCTTGTAGCTTCCTCCACTATGATAGCAGAATTTGTAGCTTGCTATGAGGCATCCAATCAGGGAATATGGCTACAAAATTTTATCACGGGACAGTGTATTTTGGAAAATATTAAAAGACCACTAAGGTTATATTATGATAAATCTACAGTAATGTATTCCAATAACAACAGGAGCTCAACTAAGTCAAAACATACTAACATTAAGTTCCTGGTTGTGAAAGAAAGGGTACAGAGTGGACAGATATCCATAGAGCACATTGGGACAAACTTTATGATTGCTGATCCTCTTACTAAAGGTTTGTCATCTAAGGTCTTTCATGAGCACACTACTCATATGGATGTGGTATTATTTGAGAATATCATGATTTAGTGGGAGTTTGTGATTATGGTGCTTTATGTTATGTTGTATTATCTAATCAGAATAAAGTCTTCAGTTCATACACTCTGGTACATAATGTTAAGGTTGACCTCACTAAAGTTTAAGGTAGGACCAGTTGAAAATAGACATGTACTGATCACTGTAGGCTGTCTAAATTCATAATAGGTAGCTGATCCCCATCAAATACCAATGGTGAAGGTTACAATCTGACGACTTCCAGAATGTTACAATTTGAAGACTTTCATGTAGATCGATGAAGGTTACAATCTGACGACCTTCACAACAACTGATGAAAACTCTAATCAACAGCCTTCACAATCAACATCGGAAGTTACAATCTGATGACTCTCATATTTTCAAGGAGCTAAGATGAAGATTACAAGATGAAGGTCTTTGCAACGCTCTAGCAAAAGAGACTACAAATCGACGGTCTCTTCAAATCAAAACGCAGGGTTCATCCCCAGCGTTCAAAGTCAAAACGCATGGGTCGGACCTGCATTACAACATCAAAATGCACAGGTCGAACCAGCGTTATAACCTCTAAACGCGAAGGTCCTCCCTGTGTGTCAGCAACAAAACGCGGAGGTCCTCCCCATGTGTCAGCAACAAAACGCAGGGGTCGAACCCGCGTTTTAACATCAAAACGCAGGGGTCGAACCCGCGTTGCAACATCAAAACGCAATGGTCAGACCCGTGTTTTTTGTGTTTGACTGGTTCAAACAGAACCTGAATGGTTTTAAAACTGTATCTCCACTTAATGGGGTCGGTTACACCCTATTATGGAGAGATTTTAGGGGGATTACACCCCTTAAACCCTTAAACAATTCTAAAACTGTTTTTTATGATTTGAGGACGGTTACACCCCACTTAGGAGTGATTTAAGGGGATGATTACACCCCCTTAATCCCCTATAAAAACGAGTAAACTCAACTGAGTTAAGTGTTAGAACTTCTTGGCTTGGATTAATCCTTCTTTTGGGGCAGCAAAGAAGAGATCTTCGGCTAGCTTTTTGGGGGAATTGCTGGAGCTTTAGAGATCAACAATAGGAGCTTTCTTCATCCCTGGCTTATAAACCAATTTCGGTTAAATCAACTCTTTCATAGAGTTTTAAACTCGTTCAGAGTTCTAAAACTTGCCACGCAAGTTCTCCACAACGTCAAATCGTGAGGAGAAAACCATGTTCCAGTGAATCAAGACGTTCGGATCATCAACGGAGAGCAAACTCGACGTGAGCATTCGAGGGAGGCACTCTATCGTCACCGTGAAGAACCCAGAATTAAACAAAGGGGAGAATCCAGATCATTCTCCTCTCTTTTCTAATCAGGAAATCCAAATTATAACTGAGATTAAAGGAATACAAATCATTTTTATCATTTCTCTTATTACAAATTTTTCGCCAAACAAAAGATGGCGACTCCGTTGGGGAAGAGCTTCTCTGATGAAGAAGTGGTGGTGTAATCCGACATTAATCTCGCTGGAACAACGGTCGAAACTCTCGTGGTAGAGTTTATTCAATCTAAGTTTGAGGAGGCCCTCTCCTCCGGATCCCTTAGCCCCAAGGCTATGTGCAAGATCCACAAAATTTCCAAGGAGACTAAAGCTCTAGTTGTGGCCAACTCGTCTAAATACTGTCTCCCCTGGAGGTTGTACTATTCATACAGTCCCCTCTCTAAAGGAGAAGACTCGGCTTCGGTACAACTTCAAAAAAGCCGATCCTCCAATCAACACGAACTCCGCGTTTGCGAGCCTCAACATGAGCTCTGCATAAGCCAAGCTAAACGCAGCCCTCAGGTGTGCGTTTCCTAGATAAAACGCAACCCTCAGAGGCGCGTTCCAACATCAAAATGCAGACCTCAAAACTGTGTTGATCTGGCTGAACGCAACTCTCAGGAGTGCATCCCAGAACCAAAACACAACTCTCAGGAGTGTGTTCCACAGACTGAATGCAACTCTCAGGAGTGCATTTCAGAATCAAAACACAAATTTCAAGACTGCGTTTTATCAGCTAAACGCAGACATCAGGACAGCGTTTCACCAACATAACCTAGAGTTCAGGCATGCGTTCGGGTAATGAATTTCAATACAGAACCTGGTGTATATTATGGAGCTTCGGGGCGCTACCCCGAACCCCATCGGAGGGTAGTCCACCCTCCCGGACCCCCCGACCACAGGCGCGCCACCCCCTGGACCCCCGGCCCGCTGATCGGGTAGCTAGACCCCCGAATACTCTGCGTAGCGTGATTAGATTAAGGGGGGATGTTCAAAAAGTTCATGGATTCAAGGCATCTCAACCAGATCCATGTTCACCAAGAGCCAGTCCTGTCCAATCATGGACTGGGGGTTCCAATTCAAACCTCTCGATCAGTGAGTAATTCTCGAGTCTTTCCAACAGGCTTGAGAGAGTTTATATCGAGAGAAAGACCGATGCAACAAGTCATTCATTCATTCCAATGTGAATGATTGATTCCTACGGTCCTTTCGGGATGTCAATGCTGCTCATATGCGGCCAAACTATTGGTGTTCGACCAATTTATGAACATTGCTTTGCCCAACCAACGACGACGTTCTCACAGGAAGAAATCTCCAGAGATCGAGTATCCTGGGGTCACTATCAATGTGATTGGTAGAGGGAAAGCCTTCGGTCCTAGCTCTGATGACTCTGAGATAAGTCATTCACCAACCGTCAGAGAAATCGCTAATGAGTTTGAAGGGATCTACCGATACACCCGGACTCGAACAAGAGCCATTCCTCCTATCAACTATCGGAGTTTAGCTAGAGGAACTAATCCCGATGATGAACACTCATCCATTCCAGAGTCCCAATCATCAAGCTCTTTTGTTGAACATGAGAGCTTCGCTTATATAACTGGAAACCATGAAGATCTCGCGAAGAGACTTGATGAGCAGGAGGCCATGATCAAATCTCAGCAGGAGGCCATCAATGAACTCTTGACCCTGATGAATCAAATCATCATAGATAAGACCAAATCTCAGACGACAGATTCGCCACCTAGGCAAGAATCTTCCCGAAAAGGAAAAGTCTTCATCCCGACCTCACACAAGCAAAGGGAAGGGAAAAGTGGTTGATAATACAACTTCTGATCAAGAAGCCCACAACCTAGAATCTTCCTCTGATGAAGGAAGAGAAGCCGAGAATGAGCAGAATCCTCAATCGGCTAAAATGGAAGAATTAGAAGACCGCCTCAATTTCATTGCTAACAGAAGCGAGCTCCAAGACGAGGGAGTTGTCAGGCCTTATCCTGCCGAATGGGATGCAGCTCCTTATCCTCTAAAATTTGAAGCCCCGACGCTACAAACTTTTGACGGCACGGGATCACCGAACTAACATATTTATCATTTCAAGTTACAGACTGGGAATATGATATCAAATGATGTCATACTGGCTCGATTGTTCATTGGTACCCTTAAGGGAGTTGCCTTTGAATGGTTCAGAAAACTACCTACCGGATGTATCCAAAAGTGGGCGGATTTAAAGAGATTCTTCCTGTCAAGATTCTTTGAAGAGGATACAGAAGTCTTCATCCATACTCTTCTCACCACTAAGTAGAAGAAGAGGGAGTCTGTCAAAGCCTTCGTTAAAAGGTTTCGAAACATGGCTCTATGATGTCCGACAGGTATGACACAATCTACCCCAGTGAAGACATGTCGACACAACTTGCATACCGACCTTCTAGCACAAATGAGGGTTGTAGAATGTTGTTCCTAGAGAAAACTAATCTCTCAAAGTGAACAGGCTCAAAAGATTATTGTCAGGATCAAAGCTGAAGAACAAAGTAGGCAGGATCAACCTGAGCAATCGGACCAAACCTAATCTTCTTAGTCAGAAAGGGAAGATATTACAGCCACTGAAGCTAATCCTCTTCAGTAGTATGGTGGGTCTACCAAAACTATCATGTTAACAGTTACCTCTGATAGTTAAATTCGATGGATAGTGGCCCACTAGACGATGTGTCATGTCTACCATTTTCTCCCCCTGCACTTGTTCAAGACTGGGGGTTGGTTTATTTGTAGTTCATTGGATTATGAGTAATAAATTTTTTTGAGTTGTCATGTTCAATAGAATAACTCTATCAACCACAAAGTCCACAGAACTATCATGTTAACATCTACCTCTGATAGTCCATCAACTTGTCGATCCTCTTTAATAGGGTGGCAGGTCGATAGAACTATCACGTTAACAATTACCTCTGATAGTCCATCAACTTACCAATCCTCTTCAATAGGATGACAGGTCCACAAAACTATCACGTAAATAATTACCTCTGATAGTCCATCAACTTGCCAATCCTCTTCAATAGGATGGTAGGTCCACAAAACTAACACGTTAATAGTTACCTCTGATAGTCCATCAATTCGCCAATCCTCTTCAATAGGATGGCGGGTTCATAAAACTATCACGTTAACAGTTACCTCTGATAGCCAAACTCTTCAGATAGTGGTCTGCCATGTGACGTGCCTCTATTCCGACTTGATGGATAGTGGCCCATAAGGCGATATGCCATGTCTACCCCTCTTTTTCTTTCCCTGCTAAGTCTTAATTAAGGCTGGGGGTTGGTTACTTAGAACCTATTAGATTAAGAGTAATAAATCTTTCACATCATCGAGTGAACATTACACTTCTGACGATCATCACCCTCACAGAGCATGAATGCAGCTCGCATCACTCCTAATTTATCACATAAACAATACACCTCTGATAATCAACTTATCAGTCCTTGTTAATAGGATAATAGGTCCTCAAAATTGCTCCAATCACAATCTTCCCCAGCAAGACACTAAGTCTTCAAAACCTTATTCAAAACATAAGTATCAAAATTCATCGCTTCTGGTGATAAACTCACCTAGCAAGTTTCCCTGACGATACGCTAATTCCCAGAATCTTGTGCAAATCACAAGTACAATTTCTTGTCATGTTAACAATATACCTCTGACAATCCACTTATCAATCCTCTTCAATAGAATGATAAGTCCGTAAAGTTGCTCCGATCACAACATTCTCTTGTCATGTTAATATCAAACACCTCTAACAATCCACTTATCAATCCTCTTCAATAGGATGATAAGTCCACAAAGTTGCTCCGATCGCAACATTCTCTTGTCATGTTAATATCAACCTCTAACGACCAAATTAACTTATCGACTCTCTTCAATAGAGCGATAGCCCCATAAAATACTGTTAGGTTAATATCACACCTCTAACAGCCAAACCCTCTCCACTGAACTTGTTAATCCTTTTTCAACAAGAATATCAAGTTTTTATCATAAAATCCCTAGTGGATTAAAGATATTCTGGAATTATCCTAGTGATAATAAAGAAAATTTCTGAATTTCACTCTAAGTGAAAATTCATGCCAAGTTAATACTGCACCTCTGGCGCTTCTAACTTTCTTTCAGTGTTTCAAGTGAAAATATAACACAGGAAGAAACAGTAACCAAGTCTACGTATTCAATATCGTAGCCAGTGATTATCATTAAATTAATAATCTCTGAATCCATACCTTACATGTATGGGGAATTTTATCCTGAATCCTAAATAGGGATAAGTCAACGCCTAATACGCGTTGCCGGTTAGTCTTTGACCGTAAGAAGGACAAAAACCCACGTATTCAATATCATGGCAGGTCGTTATTAATAACGCCAAAATCCATACCTTTCACGCATGGGAGACTTTATCTCGATCCCTAAATAGAGATAAGTCTGCATCTAAACATGCTGCCGGGTGGTTCATTCCCGTAATAATGGCGAAGCCTACGTATTCAACATCGTAGCACCAAAATCCATGCCTTACACGCATGGGGGACTTTATCTCGATCCCTAAATAGAGATAAGTCTGCATGTAAAACATGCTGCTAGGTAGTGCATTCCCGTAAAAATAGCAAAGCTCACGTATTCAACATCGTGGTAGGTCATTATTAATAACATTAAAATCCATGCCTTACACGCATTGGGGGACTTTATCTCAATCCCTAATTAGAGATAAGTCTACGCCTAACACGCGTTGCTGGTTAGTCTTTTCCCGTAAAAATAACAAAGTCTATGTATTCAAAATCATAGCATCAAGTCTAAGAGGGTTCATTCTCTTAGCACAACGTTATTTGTGAAATAGATTCAAATAATTCACATGCTAGCCTTACTCAAACAGTAGTCGGTAAAGGCTTATCAAATCCGTTGATGGCTGAGGGTTTGCTAAAAATCCTATGTATGTTTACAGGCTCATCAGCTTAATGGATGTGAGCCGAGACTTGAAACAGATAAGCTAAAGACAAGTGTCAAAGACTTAGTCAAAAAATACATGAGAGCCACCTCCGCATCTCAAGTCGACACGCCAAGGTCAGATCCTCATTGCAAACAGCAAAACGCCGAGGTCACACCCGTGTTCCAAATTCAAAATGCAAGGGTGAGACCTGCACCTCAAATTCAAATGCAAGGGTGAGACCCGCGCCTCAAGTTCAAAACGCAAGGGTCCACCCCCATATTTTAGAAGCAGGATTATGACGCATATCTTCACACAGGTCCTGCGTGGCAAATCCCTTCAACCAAGATCCCTTTGAAGCAAGTGCAGAGAACGACTCCTTTACAACAAGGAATCAACAGCTCCAAGATCAGAGTTAAGATCCAAAGTATTCCGAAAATTCGTCCTAGTCAACCGCCAACTTTCGAAAAATTTAGAGGGGGTTCTGTAGGTAATCTAAAAATCATAATAGATAGCTGTCCCCCATCAAACACCGATGATGGAGGTTACAATCTGACGACTTCCAGAAAGTTACAATTTGAAGACTTTCATATAGATCGATGAAGATTACAATCTGATGACCTTCGTAATAACTGATGAAAGCTCTAATCAATAGCCTTCACAATTAACATCGGGAGTTACAACCTGACGACTCTTATATTTTCAAGGAGCCAAGACGAAGATTATAAGATGACGGTCTTTGCAACACTCTAGCAAAAGAGACTACAAATCGACAGTCTCTTCAAATCAAAACGCAGGGTTCATCCCCAACGTTCAAAGTCAAAATGCACTGGACGGACCTGCGTTGCAACATCAAAACGCATGGGTCGAACCAGCGTTATGACCTCTAAACATAGAGGTCCTCCCCGTGTGTCAGCAACAAAACGCAGGGGTCGAACCCGTGTTTCAACATCAAAACGCAGGGGTCGAACCCACGTTGCAACATCAAAACGCAAGGGTCAGACCTGTGTTTTTTGTGTTTGACTGGTTCAAACAGAACCTGAACGGTTTTAAAACCGTATCTCCACTTAATGGGGTTGGTTACACCCCATTATGGAGAGATTTTAGGGGGGATTACACCCCTTAAACCCTTGAACAGTTCTAAAACTATTTTCCATGATTTGAGGGCGGTTACACCCCACTTAGGAGTGATTTAAGGGGATGGTTACACCCCCTTAATCCCTTATAAAAACGAGTAAACTCAACTGAGTTAAGGGTTGGAACTTCTTAGCTTGGATTGATCCTTCTTTTTGGGCAGTAAAGAAGAGATCTTCGGCTAGCTTTTTGGGGGAATTGCTGGAGCTTTGGATATCAACAATAGGAGCTTTCTTCATCCCTGACTTATAAACCGATTTCGGTTAAATCAACTCTTTCATAGAGTTTTAAACTCGTTCAGAG